>JAVJIF010020237.1:0-97348 GCA_038442645.1 Agave tequilana | reverse complement strand
CTTCATACCTTCGCAGGGGTGGCCGGAGACATCCACCCTCCATCAACTTACGAAGCCCATCTCCTCCAAATTTTCGCTGACATGAAGGAGAGATGACGAAACTGACAGAAAATTCTAGTAGTCGAAGCAACAACCCTGTTTGACCGCAAGCGAGAGCGATTGGAACATGATCGAGAAAAAACAGCCCATGAATGAGAGGATTTGAAGTGCCTAAATGACCAACTTCTCGATCAAATCACGGCCCTCAAACGAACTCTCGAAGTCTGCCTCCATCACCAGGAAGGCCCACTGATAAGAGCTAAAATTTGCATGCAGTTCCAAAGGCGGAGGCATCGCAGAGTAGCCTCCTGCACTCCATTGGAGCCATCTGACACGGGTCAAATTCGCCTCATCTCCATAGAAAGGATTGTTGGCCCAAAGGCCTATCACCCTAGTTTTGATGATGATCAACTCATGAAGTTATGTTTACTAATGATCTTGTGTTTAATTAGTGACAGTTTCATTATCAGATCTTAGTAGGTGCATAGCTCAACAAGGATAAAATGTCAAGATTTGGAGCTAGCACGGTGTGATCAAGCTTGGACCCAAGTCAAGAAGATGAGAAGCCTTCAAGTGAAGACTAAGAAGATGAAGACTTGTGTCTAGTTATAAGATTTTGTTTTTGTTTTAGAGTAAAATGTAAAGGATAGAATAGTTGGTGGATTGCTCAAGTATATATCACACAACACTCTTGATAGAATTGTCTTTTCATAAAAGAATTTTCAGATTTAGAAAAGACTTTCATTTTGGAAAAACATAGTTTTGGTTTTTGATATTCAAAGTTATATGTTTCAACCAAAACTAATTTGAGCTTTATGACAAAAACATAGATATTTCATTATGATTGTGTAGTAGATCATATCCATACACACTTGCTTTAAAGTATATCTTTATTTTTTATTTGATGATGATTTTGAAAAAACATGTTTTGGAAAAATATTGTTTTGAAAAAACAATGTAATTTATAATTTGCAAGTAACATCATGAAACCAAAGCCATGAGAAAACCAAACACTTGCAAAACAATTAACTCAAATTACAAGAATTTATGAAAACACATCAAAAACTAAAAAAAACATAAAAATATATAAACTCATATGAACCAAAACCATATGAACTCATATTTCTATCATAAAAACTCATTCTCCCCCTTTTTGTCATACATCAAAAAGGGGTAAACAATCAAAACAATAAATGAGGGGTAAAAATTATTCTCCCCCTTTTGAGTCAATCAAAACAATAAAATAATGTTCTCCCCCTTTTTGTCTAAAACAAAAACAAAGTCAATAAGGGGTGACTATAAACAACATGATATCAATAGATAAATATGTTAATGAAGCATCTTGATATCAATTGAAAATAAACAAAGATCAATAAATATTATATGCTATATACATTCATGAAGAGGAAGACGCTAAGTTAGCTTCCCTACACATATGCATTACATGAAAGAGGGATGTTAAGCCCTAATTCACATAGCAAACATTATTAATGCATAAGAGGAGATGTGAAGCTCCCCCTACACACGTGTACCACATAAAGAAGAGATGTTAAGCTCTTCAATACAAGATACACTCAACATGAATCTATATGTAAGAGAGATGTTAAGCTCTCCTTGCATATAGGAAATACAAGTCAAAAAAATTTTGAATATTTCTTAAACAAAATTTTGAACTTTCTTATTAAAACACATTTTGAGATATCAAGTAAACATATTTTTTTTTGTTTTGATATCAATTTTGAAAAACATATTGCATAAGCTTTAAGAATTACCAATTGAAATTTGAACTAAGCTTAGCAATAGATCACATATATGTATGAAAAGAGAATACCAATAGAAATTGATATAACTTAAATTTGAAAGCATTCATACATACAATCAAAATACGAGTATATAAAAATCATATTGATACCAATTGAAAATATCCAATGATACCAATTGAAGGAGTAAGCTTATCATATACTCTACCATATGAAGAGATTGCACTAGTTAATATGAAAATGTTTTAAAACTAGTACGAAATCCTTCAAGTAAGGAATAAAGCAAAAAGAAATGTCAATAAATCTCAATATTCCTTTAAAATCATCACCACATTTTTTATTTAAAAAAAATTGAAAATTTATGTTTCAAGATATATGTATGTTTTGACAACACAATAAGTATACATACATATCTCTTAAACACAATTGAGTCATATAATAGATTTGCATTAAAGGCAAATGACTCAAGAGGATACATGGTATATCTTAAAGTTTGGCAAAATACACATATACATGAAATGAAAACACATGATCATAAATCAAATCCAAAAAAAATGGGAATATAAGTTAAAATGTATGTATCATCAAAACCAAGCAATACAGCACATTTCATGGGTTCAAATAGGCATTCAAGCACAAATATAAATAGATTTATTTGTGGCCCACGATATGTACAAGTATAAATCCTAGTGTTGATAAGACGAACATATAAACTAATATCCAATCATGAAGCATCAAACAAATTTTGAGAAAAATAGAATCATGTTACAATCTCAAAAACTATTTGAAGAATAAATAACTAGTATAAATTGTTTTTGAAAAACTAGTTAAAGATCCTTCAAATATATCAAATCTTATGTTTTCATAAACATAACTAGATACATAAAATTTAAGCACTCATGGTCTATAAAGCTCAAAAATAATTTAACAAAAGTGTGAGTGTTAAAACGATCATGTAAATAGCATTTTTATGAAAATAGTCAATGAAGCTCAAAAAGATCATAAGTCACATATTTAAAAAAAATCATTTTTCATTAAAACACTAATCTTCATGGTATATTGATGATTAATCCAATCTAAACAATACACATACATATCCCAAATATAAAAGAGTCTATCAAATGTATTTGCATGAAGGCAGGAGACTCACGGTATACATGTATATTTATTAGTTTTGAATTAAAAATACATATACTGAAGTAAAGCATAAAGTAGGTAAAACATGTATAAAAGAGAATCATCAAAACTAGTTTATACATATGCATATAGTGATACAAGTGAGCATGAAGTTCAAATATATCAGTCAATTGTAATTCACTATTTGTATGTATAAATGCAAGTTTGACACATTCTACATCTAAGCATGTAAATACCACATGAAGCATACAAAAATATGACATGCTATGAATATGACAAATGAACTAGCATGTACATAAAAAGTAGGAGTTTAGATATTGTTACCAACTCCAAAGCTCCAAAAAATGGTAGCCTTTCCCCCAAAACTCCTTGATAGCGATGCATCCAAAAGTATTCCATCAAGTCTATTGCATCCACTACCAAGGCACCAAATCTCTCACGTCTTGAGAGATCCCTCACCTACATCAAAAACATGGGTAGGGGTTTTGGTACCCATTTTTGCTTGGGTCCTTTGGGGTTAGACTTGTAAGGAACCCAAAATCTTTTAATTAGCAAAATTTAGAGAATTAATATTATCATAACAAAACTTTACTAATGGCCTTTGCGGCCAACAATCTCCCCCTTTTTGATGATGACAAAACTCATGAAGTTATATATGCATGGATTAAAGTAAAGCTTCAAGAAGCTCCCCCTTAACTCATGCATCACAAGAAATAATAGATATGGCAATGAGGCACATGAGTATGTATGCAAGTATGGAGAAAAAATATGCAACAAGCATAAATCAAAATCTTTTCTCCTATTTGCATTACAAAAATATATGCATAATTAACAAGAAGACAAATACTACTCCCCCGTTAAGCATGAAAAACATGATAATACTCAAAATACTTCTCTCCCTTTTTGTCACTCATCAACAAGTACAACATTTTCTATAATGGGAGATGCACCAATTTGAATGTTACCTATACCGATGATAGTGCCTTTGGAGTCATCCCCGAAGGTGACGGAGCCACCTTCCTCGTACCTTGATAGGGTTGTAAAGTTATTGATGTCCCACGTCATGTGTCTTGAACAACCACTATCAAGGTACCACCGCTCCCTACGTCTTGGAGCCTTGGTGTGTACCTACACCAAATAATTTAGGACTTGATTTTGGTACCCACATTTTCTTGGGTCCTAAAGGGTTAGTTTCATTAACCCAAACAAGATTATTTGATCTATTAACTTGGTCATAGCAAAATTTAGCTAAATGTCCATTCTTACCACATATGTGCATCTATATACTCTACCATATTTAAAGCATAGTGAGTGTGTGATTTGTGAGCATGAGAGTTGCGAGCATGGAGAAGTGTTATGTGTAGTGTGAGCATGTGAATTTTTAGCATGAGAGGTGTGCTTTTGGAAACTTTTCTTCAAGTTTCTTAGTGTTGAGGGGAGCTTTCTCCTCCCCTATATTTTTATTTATAGCCTACTTGTTTGGTCATCATCAAAAAGGGGGAGATTGTTGGCCCATAAGGTTACACTCTCCACTTGTTTTAGAGTTTTGATGATAACAACCAAATATGAGCTATATGGTACTAATTAGTTTGTTAAGATAAGTTTCAGGTTTGTACCATATTTGGAGGCCAGTGCTTAGCTATTGCAAGAATTTCTAGTTCATGAAGCAAGAAAGGCATATTGGACATCATAGAAGGAACATAGAATGAAGGCTCTAGCAAGACATAGCTTGACTCAAGACTTCAAGATTGCTCAAGATAATTTATTAGATTGTTTTTAGTTTAGAGTTTGTTAAAGAATAGTGAATAGGTTTGAAGCTCCATCACACACGTTTTTGCGCACATCTATTTCTAAGTTTAATTCATATAAATTATACAAAAATATTTTGATACAAAATCCTCTGCCTACAAATTCATATTGTGTTTTATACTTATTCCTATTTAAAACATCTTTTGATAAAATGGTTTCTCCTCAAAAATCTGTTTGAAACTTGTGTTTTGCCTGAGCCGGTCGACCGCCCCGGTCGACCGTGCCTGTGTCAGTTTTGCCGGTCGACCGCCCGAGTCGACCGTAGTTCTGGCAGATGCACGTATCAGTGTGCACGTTTCACGGTCGACCGTGACGGTCGACCGAGACCTGCCTGACTGTAACACTTTGCTCTCTTTTTTTGTTTGGGTCGACCGGGCCCGTCGACCGTAGCCTGGAACGGATATTTTCTTTGTACTAAGCGGTCGACCGGGCCCGGTCGACCGGACTAGCCGTTTGAACAGTAACGGCTAGTTTTCTGAGCAGATTTATTTTTATTCTTTTCTCACTTAAGTGTGTTTAAGTGACATGTTTTGGTTTTAATACATTCTGATTAGCCTTTAAATATTTTTATCTTTAACCCTAGCCCTCTCCTATAAATAGGGGTGTTTAGGGAGAGTTTGGTTACTAGAAAAATTATCAAAATTTCCACAAGTTTAAGGCTTTCAAAAAGACTTGGTTTCTTGGTTTTTGTGCCGAAATTCTCTCTCAATTTCTGAAGTGTTTTCAAGAGTTCTCTGATTTCATTTTTCTTTCTCCTTGCACACAAGAGCTTCATTCCTACTCATTATTCTCTAAGGACTTTTTGTAAGGGAAGAGAATTTTGCAAGAGAGAGTTTGTGGTCTTTTGACTACTCAGAGATTGCTTGTACTTGAGATTGTGGAGTTGGGTACTCCGGTGTATTTGTGACATCTTTGTGATAGTGGAAGTGGTTGGAATCCTTCTGGGGAGGCGGGGAAGTAGAGCTGGGTGCTCGAACCTCGATAACAAATCTTGGTGTTTGCGTTTGTTTTACTTTTCCTTGTTCTGCTGCTCTACTTTCATTGCTATTACTACTTGCTTTTGATTGTCATTGCTATATTCACTTGTTGTCATTCATCTTGTCAATCTTTGTCCCATACAACAGGTTGCATTGCGCACCTCCAACTCATTTTATGAGGAATCAGGAGGAAGGAGTTCAGAACCCTTCACGGGGCATTCGGCTCTTAGTCTTGTTTTGGGCGATTGTTGCATCATTTTTTAAATTGTGCGTTGATTAGCATTATCACCTATTCACCCCCCTCTAGGTGATTTCAAGGATAAACATGATCATTCTTCTTGAGAAGACCAAGGAGTTTATCCGTGTCCAAGATCTCAACAAGCTTGTGCAAAAGAGAGTCGAAGAGGCGAGGTGCCATATCACGGCAGACTCAGAGCCATCGCCCCCGATGCATCCAACTCCCCTTTCTCCGAGAGCATACTGGAATATGAATTTTCAAAAAAATTTCAGCCTTTGATTACTACTTTGGTCAGAGCAATTCCGGTCCAGCACCTCCGTAGTATCAGGACAAAATGGTGATACATTCTAGAAATGACTCCATCTTGTGCCAGATCTTTCCCTCCAGCTTGAAGGGAGTGGCCTTCGACTGGTTCTACTCTCTTTCACTGTGCTTAATACACAACTTCGAGGATCTCACCAAGTTGTTCGTTACTTAATACTCTTTCTATGAGGAGTTCAAGTAGAAAACCATCACCTCTCCTCTTCATCAAGATAAGCCCTCCGATGGCCTCAAGGCATATATTGGATACTTTCAAAATCAACTAGCCAGAGTACACAACTACAGCGAAGACGCATCTGCCCTTGTATTTATCAGTGGACTATGGGCCCACCTGCTGTACAAATATCTGGTGAAGTACAATGTCACCCGTTGGACTGAGATCCTGTATTGAGCCCAAATATACACCTAGTTGGAGGAAGCAATGGAAAGCTTTGCCAACTCATCTTTCGACTGCAGTGGCGATGGAACAAAACTGAAGCCGTAGCATGAAGACCTCTCCGTCAACATGCAGGGACGCGGATAAGGCACTTTCAAGAAAAAAATCATTCCCACACCCTCAGTAGAGGCCAATCCGAGCCTACTGGGTGGACGACAGCTTCATCCCGTTGAAGCTCCCGATCCAGGGCGTCTTTGAACCCATCAAGGGTCAACCTTGGGTAAAACGTCCGGAAGCAAAATCACATGACTCTGCTCATCCTGGAGTGATGGAATACTACTCCTTCTATGACAACAGAGGACACCAGACTTCTCAATGTTGGTCCCTTCGTAAGTATCTTGAGATCTTGTCCGGCAGGGCTATTTCTGAGAGGACATCTTCACACTTAGAGTTTCCTTCGAGACAAAAAGACAGCAGGAGATCCCGTCTCTGAGTCAACTACAACACACGATCACTCAATACAAAGTGGTGACTAACACCAATCCGACCAATAATAGCAGGACTTTCTCTAACGGATAAAAGTTTCATGTATCCCATTCACTTTTATGTATCTTAATAAACCATTTAATATAAAAACATTCTGATTCTTACAGATCTCTACATTCTTCGCAAGATCTTCCAATTCGCTGACCAAACCCCATGTGGTTATTCATGAGCACATCTTCTTGAGACTTCTATCTATGAGTTTGGGGAGGAAAGCCCCCACTTGAGAATTACATGCATGTATTCACCCTCCGAGATTGCTCTGGCTTATCCCCGGCGGGCAGCTACCATCTAGAAGATTCATCCTTATCGGGCGGCCACCTTGGCTCATCCCAATTGGGCAACGACTTTCTGAGAAGCTAATCCTAATCAGGCAACTGCCCCCTTACGGCTCATCCCCAATGGGGCAACTATCGTCCGAAGGTCCATCCCCGATTTGGCTACCACTAGTTTTTCTATGTTCCGAGGAGGGAACCTCTCACTCAAGAATCATAGTACAAAAACCTATCTCTGGATTCCAAAGGCTCATCCTCACTTAGCTAACTGCCCCAAGAAAGGCTCATCCCCAATTGAGCAACTGCCTATCTAACTCTGAATCTGAGGGCTCCCCTCACTTGGAATCTTATGTTTGTACGTTCCGAGAAAGAAAACCCCCGCTCGAGAACAATGCATCAAATTAGCCTCTAGGCTCTCGTCGACTTTCCCTCCCAGTTGGGTGGCCATCCACCTAGTTCATCTTCGCGACTGAAGTCCCCACTTCACTTGGAGTCCAGCACCTAACAACCTATTCCTCTCTGCGACTAAAGTCTTCACTTCAATCGGAGTCCTGCGCCTAACGATAGTTCATTTTCGCGACTGAAGTCCTCACTTTATTCGGAGTCTAGGGCCTAACGACTTACTTCATATCCGTGACTGAAGTTCTCACTTCATGCGGAGTCTAGCACCTAACGACCTAGTTCATCTTCACGACTGAAGTCCTCTTTTCACTCAGAGTCCAGCGCCTAGCAGCCCAGTTCATCTTTGTGACTGACATCCTTACTTCACTCGGAGTCCAGCACCTAACAACCCAGTTCATCTCCATGACTGATGTCCTCACTTCACTCAGAGTCCACCGCCTAGCGGCCTAGTTCATCTTCGTAACTGAAGTCCTTACTTCACTCGGATAGCGACCCAGTTCATCTTCGCGCCAGTGCCTAGTGGCCTAATTCATCTCCAAGACTGAATTCCTCACTTCACTCGTAGTCTAGTACCTAGCGGCCTAGTTTATCTTAGCGACTGAAATCCTCACTTCACTCGAAGAACAAATGTCTGCACGCTTAGAAATGAAGACATCATCCGAGACAGTATCGCAAACATCATTTTTTGCCATCCGAAAGTCCCGAAGGTATGAACATTCCACAACACAATCAGGAAAGATCTAAACAACTCAGTCATTTTATTACAAAAAAATCAATTGCATTTTCATTAAATTTCATTATGTCATTACATGTGACAAATGAAATACATGAAATCTTTTACATCTTTGTGTTTACTTCTTGAAAAGAAATACATGAGATTCGAGAACCTATCCAGCTATCATTTACAGACTCCTGATGCAGAAACATCAAAGATTTGTTGATTGGAGGAGACTTTCGGGGGGCAATCTTCATCCTTGTAGCGGTTCTTGAAGCAGGTGGTCGTACCTCGTCAGCAGCTTTTCGTTCCTTCAAAGAAGCCAGATGAGGACCACCCGCTACAACGATCACCGAAAAGCCCTCCAGGAGCGAGGCAACGATGTTCGAGTCCAGACGGACTCTGAAAAAATACACCAGAAGGAGAAAATATCTCTCTCCACTGTGTTCTCCTGAAGAGAGGATCAGCTCCAAGGTGATAAACGCTCCCTTACACACCTGATCAGTGTGCTCCACCTCTTCCTTCCTTATACGCCTATAAGGAAGGAGGTCAAATTCTTTGAATGATCCAGTCCTTAAAATAGGGGCGAACCAGATCATCGACTCCAATCGAAGTGGGCCACCAAGCTATCGCTCTCAGCGATGGAGCCCCATTACGATGATTGATGTATTAGGACGGGCTTATAACGATGGCTGACATATCACGACGGACAGAATCTTAAGCAGCGGGAGCCCAACCACCATCCTCTCCACCTTTCCTTTCTCCTCTAATGATGACCTCTCCATCTTTTCTTTCTCCATCTAATGAGGAGTAGAGAAGGATCCATGGTGTCTTAGTAGAGACGACAGAGGAGGAATTAGAAACGACTTTTTTGGATGGCAGAGATAACTTTTGCACGAAGGATTTTTCCTATATATAGATGGAGGAGGAGCCAAACCGATTTCAATTCAAATTCTCAATCCCCGAAAATCGAATCACATCCTTAAAATTTCGGTGAATCAAAGAGGCACGATATCAACTGCTACTCCCCTACGATCTCTGTCATCTTAGTACCAGCATCCGAAAGGAAGCCAGTTACCAATTTCGAGAAGTCTAGTCAATGACACGTTAGCTGTCAGCCAGCAACGCAATCTTTACATCTATTCAAAAAATCTGCATTTATGAACCAGATCTTTATTGCATAAACTTTCAGAAGAATTCAGAGGTACTAAGGCTTCTTCCAACTTTACTCTTCCATTCCCCTCCCACGACTCCGCAATCAAGAGAGCGAGGGCATCTGTAGTGGTCAATTTTACCCTTGTTAAGATCGTGACATGTGTCACAATGTATCAGGAGCGTCTCAAGTGAACGACAAACTCGACAAACTAGCTGTCCCATTGCGGGTCCAAGAATAAAAGCCTCGGGTCTTGTCCCAAGTCCACACTCGACCCAAAGTCCCTCTCTGACATCCGCAACAGCCAGTCCCTCTCCAAGTCCACACTCAACTGAGGTTCCTCTCAGATATCCGCAATTGCCAAATCCCTCTTCGAGTCCACACTCGATCGAGGACCCTCTCCAACCTCCGAGTGCCAGGTCCTTTTTGACTATATTAATTTGGGATCATTCACTCGGATATTCAATTCGAGTGGAAACTATTTCATTAGTTGGAGGCCTTGACTCCCACGGCAAAGGCCTCCGTGAAAACTCCCGCCTTCGTGCTGGATATAGCTCAGCAACAGGATTTCCCGATTCACGGAGTCCATTACGCCATCAGAGTATCCCCACATTCTAAATGTTTCACAACCTTATTTTAGTGAGAGCAGTTATGGATAGTGACATATATCTCTACACATCAATCCAACACTCAGGCACTGAGCAGCTATGAGAAAATTGCAACATACAAATTATGCAGTTATGGAGATCTGAAATATCTGAGCCATCAATCACAACAGCATAGTGTATTTATACACCTGACGTCCATCGAAAGAGGGAAGGCTAGAGAATTGAAATTAGATAGAGCATTGAGAACTCTTTGAGAATCTCTCTCTCTCTCTCTCTCTCTCTTCTTTCTCTGCTTCGTGATTTTTCTCTCTTTAGATTTTTCACGTAATTCTCCGGCGATTGCGTTTGGTTTACATTTCCATTCACAATTTGAGTGTAGATAAATTCCGCCGAGAAATTTACCTCTACAATATGCCTTATAAAATCTTATAGCGATTAATCATACAAATTATAGCAATTAATCAGGATAAAATGTGGCTCATAAGATCTTATATATTTGAAATATTGAAGTTGCGAAAAATTGTAAGACTCCCGTCAAATGACAATGGCTAAGAAATATTAACAAGTATTGATAGGCTAAGGATTAAAAAGAAATTTGAGGAGAGTGGTGTGAACTTATGCGACAATTTATGATGTCTGATTAGTATTTTTCAATTCTAATAATAAGACTAAGTTCTAATGAACAAATTTCTCATGTGAGGTAGCTAATCAAAAATCAATATGACCACGATGGCCACTAGGGCCTGACTTACAAGGTGAAGTGGGGTTACGGAAAATTTCCAAGTTTCATTTCAGTCGACGACTCTCGTTTCAGGGTCTGTTTGGATTTAAGGATTGGTGTGAAGTGAGGAAGTAGGAAGTAAAATTTATTTCCTTTAGGAAAAAGGGAAATGAGTTAAGTTTTCTGTGTTTGGATGGTTGTTGGGAAGTGTGGTTTGGAAAATGTTTTGTCGTTTCCGTGTTTGGATAGTATGAAAAGTGGAAATGGAAAAGTTGACCACAAAGTTGACCGCAAATAATATTAAAATAAAAATTAATTAAGAAAATAAAAAATAGATTGTAATTAGAATGCAAGTGAGATTTACATGACCAAAAATTAACTGTTTTATGCTATAACTTATTATAAATGAGATTTCATGACCACAAAATTAACTGTAGCACTCTGGAAGTGAGAAAATGATTGTGTAAAAGAGAGATGAAAAGAAAAAGGGGTTTTCTTATTTTCCTTTTCCGGTTGTTTGGATAGATAGGGAAATGAGCATTATACTTCCCCACTTCCTCACTTCACTCGGATTCCTTGAATCCAAACAGCCCCTCAGATACATTCAAATAATAATAAAATAAAGATTTTTTTTTTTTTTTGAAAATTCCTATATTGATTGAGTGATTAGTACTTAATTTTTTTTTCCCCCCGATAATCTCTCACCCCCACCCTAATCTAAACCTCTCAACCAGGACCGCAAGCATCCTCCGTGTGCCCTCCAAACCTTTCTGGGTCGTTTTTTTCTCCATCGGGTAGGCCCCGATTCCGACCCGCCCCAACTTGGATTCACACCACCCTATCATTGATCATTACAAACAAGTACTTATCAGTGGATGACACCCCAAAACTCCAACTTTTTCTTATTTTTTTTTTAAAAAAAAAATATTTCTATTTTTCTTTCTAGAATTCAAATTACCCACACCACCACCCTCATGTGGATGTGAGCATGACACCTTTCTCTCTGATTTTCCAATGGATAGGATTTCTATAGCTTTTCCCCCTTGGCTTTCCTTATTTAGAATCATGCTGCATCACTTTTTTTGCATGGGCCTTTTCTATTTTTTTGTGCTACAGTCCGACCCCCCCCCCCCCCCCCCCCCCCCCCCCCCCCCCCCCCCCCCCCCCCCCCCCCCCCCCCCCCCCCCCCCCCCCCACTGTAATCTTCTCTTTTAGCTCCTAAAATTGATTGCATCCTAATCCTCTTGCTGTCTCCAAGCAATACGCGTGGAACCCAAACATACCATTATACGTATCTATCTCCTCGGTTCCAATCATCTGTGCTGAGCTGTCCGTCTTTTTACGGACTTGTGTGTCGATGTAAGAGTCGCACACCGTGGCGTTTTCTCATTCGCGGGGACCGCGGACCAATTGGTTGTGCTCACATTTGTTGGTCTTTGATTTGTCCTTGGGTTTTGTTTTTTCTTCTGTTTGAGAAATGTCCGTAGATTAGGTTGGGGGGACATTTTTTTTTGTTAGGCACATTTTGTTAACTTATCACTAGGTCACTTGCGCACGTGAGCTCATTGCTGCACAGCATCAAACCCAAATACCTTTGCGGGCCAATGAGCGCTCGATGGGCGCCACTTGTGACATGTCTATTGGTGCATGAGGCTGTTTGGTGCATCACGAGCACACAAGTTGGATGTCACGTTCTTTATATGTCATGCTTGACCAAATTGAAATGGGGACTAAGTGTGTGCGCGCGTGTGTGGTTACTTGTTAATTCCCAGCGAAACTAGCACGCGTGCTCATTTAAACTATATATTATTACTACGAATTCAAAGCAATGGCAGTATTGAAAATACTTGTGATGTCCTTTTTTGGGAAAACTAATAATTTTGCCTCACGCTGAAAGATTCCACCCGTTCAGTTTTGTGGTCTAAAGATTCATGCCAACGTTAACGTGCAACGGCGCAGACGACTCGACACGTGTCCAATAAAATCAATCTGGGGATGACGTCAGCCCAACAGGTCACCCTTTGCCTCGCTCTCGTCTCTCTCCGTTGCTCAACGTGGGAACAGAGATAAACACAATCTCAAATTTTTATCCCCATTTCACCCCTGAAAGTTCAGAAAATGCCAATCGTGTCCTCTCCTCCCCCGCTACGCGACAAAAACATCAACAATAAAAACCGCCCCCCTTGCTCCGATCCCGAAAATTTCAGCTCTCTTCCTCCTCTGTTTTCCCTTCACACTAAACACCCTTCCAATTTGTGAAATTGCATCCAGCCCCCAAAAACTATGATGAGTCAGGCCCCGTCTCTCCCGCCGGGGTTCCGGTTCCATCCGACCGACGAGGAGCTCATCCTCTACTACCTGAGCAAGCGCGCCGCCTCGTCCCCTTGTCCCGTCCCAATCATCGCGGAGGTCGACATATACAAGTTCGACCCCTGGGAACTCCCCGGTACGTGTAGTTTTCAAATTGTTGAGTTTGTGTCTCGTACCTGGTTAAAAAAATGAGCTAGTATACTCATGAAGTAGCATACGTATCTCTGTTTTCAGACATGGCGATGTTCGGGGACAAGGAATGGTACTTCTTCAGCCCGAGGGATCGGAAGTACCCGAACGGCGTCAGGCCGAACCGGGCAGCGGCGTCCGGGTACTGGAAGGCGACGGGGACCGACAAGCCGATCGTAACGAGCGAAGGGAATGAGAACATTGGTGTGAAGAAGGCCTTGGTGTTCTACAAAGGGAAGCCCCCTAGAGGGATCAAGACTAACTGGATCATGCACGAGTATCGCCTTTCGGAATCAAAGAACAAGTGCAACACAAGGCCCATGAAGCTCAGAGACTCATCCATGAGGGTAAGAAGTCTCACAAAAAAAAAACATGAACTTGTAATTTCAAGATCTCTGTTTTTCCTCTCTCATTTGCTCTGTTTCACTGATGTGTTTGTTGAATTTCAGTTGGATGATTGGGTCCTTTGCCGAATCTACCAAAAGAGCAGCATCTCTCTGAAGACTCAGCTGGGACTGAAAGCCCCATTTCAAACATTCAAAACTCTGCTACAACACTAGATCACAACAACCTCAGCATCCACAAGTCTTCCTCTCTGTCTGAGCTCCTCAATGAAGCTGACTTCTCTTTGTTGTCGCGATTGCTCGAAACCCCGATCGAAAGCCAGATGCCCTTAAACTCGAACCAACCCTTCATCACATGCACCAGTATTCAGAAACAGTGCCATCAAACATTCCTTTTGCTGAGAACAGTTTGAAGAGACAGAGGGAGGAGGGAGGAAACCTTTTCCCTGCGCAAAAGAAGAGCAACAACAACAATTCATGGGCTTACACAAACTTTACCAATCAGTTTGATACCCAAGCTTTCTTCAACCAGCAGTTGCTGCTGAATGCACAATTGGGGATGCAGTGAAACTGATTGAAAAAAAAATGTATTGAAGGAATAAATTTCTCCATTTTTGTATAGAAGCTGTTTGGTTTAGATTAAGTTTGGTAATTGTGTAATGGTGACAAAACATGGACACCAATTAGTGCTAAATTAAGAGAGAATTGACAAAATTGCAGAACTTTTTTTTTCAGAGAAATTGAATGGAGTATGGTCTCATATTGTCTTTAGCCTAAAGGTCAGAAGATATGCTTCTTGGATTGAAGTATTTCTCAATTGTGTCCAATGGGGTGAGAGATGCTCATTTGTCCTATTGTGATGTAACCTCATCAGTCCAAGGTACAACCAAAGTACTACAAGGAATTTGAGGCAATCCTTATCTAGAGGAGGAGGCACTATTGGGATCACTTTCACATTTGGAATCATTAGGAGGACAAGGATTGTTTCAAAACTTAGAGAGATGAATGTAAGAGATCAGAGATCCTCTCAATGAAGTCAGATGATTGATTCCTTTAGAATCTGGAATATGCCACTAGGGCCAATCATCAAAGGCCATGACAGTGAAATTTATTCAGAGGTTCTTTCACGTTTGGCTTCAATTTAATGATTTAATTATGTCCAAAGTTTCACAGCAGTTATTAAGGTGTCAGTAATTCTAATTGGAATTTTATGTACCTTTCTTGATGATCAAATGATGTCTTCACTGTTGGGATGTCTTTATCCGCGTTTCTTTTGTTCCACTGTGCTTCGGTTATAATTTTGTACTCATCACTCCTTCTGCACCTGCGTGTGGCAACATTTAGTTTATACAGGACGACTTTGTCTTGTTTAATAGACTTGTCAGGATGTTTTCACTAAAATTATTAATGAAACAGGGGGACCTCGGTTCACTGTTGACTCTTAAAAAAAGTCTTCACTATTTCACTTCAAAACTGTCTTCTCCCCTAAATTTTACAGAATGTAGTATATGTTTTTAAAAGGTAAAATTTTCATAGAAAGAGTTCGGATGATTTCTCAAAGTGCGAAACAATAATTAACATTCATTTTCATGATATCTCCCACTTCACTTGGATTTTTTTTTTTTTTTTTTTTTTTGAGAAGAAACGGTGAACCAGAATGGTTCCCTGGGTTTTTAATTAAAACATCAGAGAGAGAGAGAGAGAGAGAGAGAGAGAGAGAGAGAGAGAGAGAGAGTAAAATGCTCTTTCTTTCCTCTCCTTTCTAATCCTTAGTTCATCCAATAAGAAGCAACACAAAACAAGCTTCCAGTCTCACTAAAATGCTCCCATAAAGTTGTAGACATACGACATCGAGGAAACAAAGAACAAAAGAAGGGTATTGATATACTTTCACTAATTACCAACACTGGATACTTTCTTCGACCTTATGTTTGCATATTTTCACTAAACATGTTGGTAGCTTGAATCAGAGGCTCCTCTAGTTTGTTTCCATCGTTGAAACCGATCATGTTACAAAGCAAAAAAGTTAGTGTGGCGCCGCAACTTGTTTATCTACAATGTGAATGAGCTAAGCCTACAATTATGTAGATATTAGATAAGCTTTCAGATAATGCTTTTCTGAATGATTAGGATAGATCATAGTCATGCTGACCTTTGATCAGTTTCTTATTGGAATCACAAGCCTTGTGCTTATAGTTCACCAATTTTTTCACTAACTCATCATCTTCATCATACTGGAAGAGAAAAGTAGCCCTTTCCATACAATGAGCAACATCTTTGAAACAATCAAAAGTATGTGTGATATCACCAGCTCCTTGATCCTTAACTATAACTGGCAACACTAATTATTATAATCAAGTTCAACTGATGAAACAAAGAACATTAGTCATCTCTAGGCTTAGATTATATTATCTCTCCATGCCAGTATCTTGATACCTTGAACTAATGAGAGTTTATCTCACACATTATTGGATTCCTGTCATTTGCACTTGTTGTGAGGGCATGAGTCGCCAATCAGCGATAACCTTTGCGATTAAGGCTGACCGTGATCTAATCAGTTCACTAACGACGAAACAATAACGAATAGCGCATGAGGAATACAACTAATTTGAATCCAAGTAGGACACGTATCATGAGTTATCCCCTTGATAGTTGATCATTTTCTTCTTCTTTCCATGTTATGTTGATGTTGGAAGAAGAAATATGGGCTGGGGTGAATCAGCAAGGATCTGCTTACATTTTGGATAAACTCTTGACCAAAAAAAGAGTGTGTGTTTGGATTATGTTATGGCCACAGACTAAACTTTACAGTAAAAGTGCAGAATTTTCAGGTTCAAGTGTCATATTGATATAGGCTTTCTACCATTGAACTTAAAAATTATACCACATGATATGAGCCGGAGCACTAAATTATGGAGCTATCATTGGAATATTCTTCATCATAAGGAGATTAAAGAAATATAGATTTGGATTAGACTGAGATTGGGATCAGATTACCAACTTGGCCTTCGCACATGGTTTTTACATTGTTTTCTGCATGGTTTTGTAGTTACGTGATACTGATAAATATAATAGAATAAGCACTTTCCCTTTGAATAGTAAGTACCATACATCCACACGTGTATGGGTGTCAAGTGGGCCGGCCCCGGGCCGGCCCCGGCAGGCCAACAGCTGGCCTGGTCTAGCCAGCCCGCCTGGCCGGGGGCCGGCCCGGGCCCGGGTTCCATCTGGAACCTGGGTCCAGCGCACAGCCCGAGTGACCCGGACCGCCTAGGGCTTTTTTAAAAAATTAAAAAAAAAAAAAACAAATTTCATAAGATTAAATGTGTTAGTTTACATGTATTTGACATAACAATTGTACGGAGAAGTTGGTCATAGGTTTGTTTAGCTGAGGACAAATGTTGAGTTCAAATTTGAGGGTTTACAAAAAAATTTGACATTTATTTCTCCGATGGTGAGGCAGTGGAGGGCGAAGGCGAGGGTGGTCGGGCCGGGCCCGGGATAAGGGGGCGGCCCGGGGGCCTCCAAAGGCGAACCCGGCCATGGCCCGTGGGGGGGGTGACGTGCCCAGGCCGGGTCTGGCCTGGTTATTAGGTGGGCCGGATCGTGTCTGGGCCAACCCGTGCCGTGCCTATGCAGGTTGCCGGGCCGGGCCGAGTAGGCCCAGTTGACACGCCAACACACTGGGGCGCATATAATGAGTATTTCATATTCATCTTGCGTCCAAATACTCTTGCTATTCCCTGGACGTAAAAAAGAAACAGAAGATAAAGTTGCATAAATATTACGTCTAGGTTTTGGTTCTTTATCACGAATTTTAGCCGAAACATTTTATTTCACGAAATATTTTCCATTTCATGTATTTAGACTAAAGTAGCTTAGCAAAAATATTTACCAATTTGTTCTTTCCAAGCAAATTATTCACCCAGAATCTCCTTAATGCTCAATAATCACAAGAAGAAAAAAAAAATTACTTTTGGTGCGTCTACGACACTACTCTAAGCTATTTCTTTTCATAGAGATAAATCAAAAAACATAGGTTGCATTATATAAGCATAACATAAAAAATAAAAATATGTTCACAATTCACAAACGTGATGTCACACATTTAAATTTATGGGTGTGGGGAGACAAAAATTCGTGGAGTTTCTGATCAGATTTTAAATGATGTGCGTAGAAAATTCAAGACTAAATGAAATCCTGACTACTTCCACTAAAATAATCTCTTAATCCTGTAATTAAAATGAGATCATTTAAAACAAATAAATACGAATCAGATATCGCATTGGAATTTTTTTTACACTAGCAAAGTCCAAAACGAGCTGTGTTTTCCAAAGTCCAAACAAAGCCGACAATGTCAGCCCAAAACCAGGCCCATTGCGGGCCTGGTCACAACCTGGGTTCAAGGCCCGGATGATTGGGCTGCAAATCGGGTCGTTTGACCCGAACCCCGCACCGCCCCCGAACCGGTTTTACGGGTTTATAATGTCTTCTACCGCCCGAACCCATACGGTCTGAGAACTCTAAAAGGTTGTCGGGCCGGGTAAAATTATTAGCAAAAACCTGCCCAACCCAAACCGCATAAAACCCGAACTGAACCCGCACCCGTACTCGCCCGAACCCGTATCGTTTACAATCTTAAAGTCTATATAATTCTCAGTCGTTCTCATCTGCATTTATGTGTGGCTGAGATTAGCTCAAAACTCTTTTATATAAAGCTAGAGAGTCTCTCTCTCTCTCTCTCTATTGATCCTTCAACGATAAGGCCATTCTTCTTCTTCCTCGCTCTTTGATTTCACCATTTGTATAAATAGCATCAATTATTGCTTTGGATTTTGTTTCTATGTTTCATATTTTTTTTTACTTTTGATTTCTTTGTCTAACTAATTTAGGGTTTGCAAGTGAATTTTAAACTTGCAAGTTTGTAATTTATTATTTAATATCCTTATAAATCAAAAGTACGAGAAGTTTCCCGTCAACTTTCTTGCTTTAAAAAGCAAAAAAATAGTATGAGAACTGAATTATTGCCTAGTATTAGTTCGCTTCACGTGAAATATTTCTTAAGAAGTGTGGTACAGCTCAATTTCTTCGTTTTTAAATAAATCTCATGTTGGCCCAAAGGCCTTCCACTCTAGTTTTGATGATGATCAACTCATGTAGTTATATTTACTAATATTCTTGTGTTTCTAAGTTTCAGATCATTAGCAGGTTATTAGTGTTGGTGATTAGCTTCAACAAGATGTTTGGAAGCTTATCATGGTGATTCCGGTGCCAAAGCTTAAAGATCATACCTTTGCACTCGGTGGATCGCGTTTGGGAGCTAGTCTACTTGAAGATGAAGATCGTCAAGAAGACTTAGGTATCCATAGGTTTAGTTTTGAGTTTTAGATCCTTTGTTAAAGCTTAGTTTAGTTGATATGCTCAAGTGCACAAAATACACATGGTTTGGTTTTTTATATTGATTTCATGAATAGTTTGATCAAAACAAGTTTTCATGATTAATATGTATAGTAGATGTTTTCTAGTTATACATACATGCTTAACTTATAGACAAACTTATTTTGACATTCCTATTCATGTTTTGGAAAAATCTAGTTTGATAAAAATACAAGTTTTATTTTTGATAAAATTGGCAAGACACAAAATGAATTGATATGTTTGATATATGTCTTGAAATTTTATCACAAGTTTAGTTATCAAGTAAAATGATAAAACATATTTTTGTGGAATTTTACAAGTGTTAAAATATTTTTTACAAAATTTTCTATCTCAAAATCTGCCCAGAAAAACAGTTTTCCAGGCAGACCGGTCGACCGGCAGTCGACCGGCTGCTCTGCCGGGACATGCACAGGCTGTGCATGTCCGTCGGTCGACCGGGACACGGACCCAGTCGACCGATATAGAGAGTCTGCTCTCTGTATCTTGTCGGTCGACTGGGTCGGTCGACCGATAGAAGGAAACTGTGTTTCCTTCTGTTGGTCGGTCGACTGGCAGTCGACCGAATCTCCCAACGGTCATAATTTCGACCGTTGGCGGTCGACCGGGCCGGTCGACCGGTGGCTGTCAAAAATGCCACATCAGCCTAACGGCTAGTTTCTGTTTTGGCCTATATAAAACCCATTCATTTGGATTTTGGCCAAGGTTTTTATAAGGGAAAAATTGCAGTTTCTGAAGTGTTTTTAAAGAGTTTTCAAAATAGTTTTTGTGCTTTAAACTTCTAATCTTTATTGTTTTGGGTTTTTGGAAAAATCAAAGAAATAGGAATTTGGGATATTTGTATTGGTTTCATTCTCCATCTTTTACAAGAATTTCCCAAGTGTTTTCTTTGTTGCTTGTTTTCCAAAAACACATAGTTTCCACACTTGAGCTATCTTCTATCCTAAACTATTAGGATTTTTGTTTTTGTGGAAAAGAAAAGAGAAAAGAAAAGAGAAAGAAAAGAGAAGTGTTTGAGGTTGTAGTTGTACACCTCTTGAGTTGTAAACCCTCCTTAATTTGTGAATCCCTCTTCGGTAGAGGTGATCGGAGTGGTATTGGTGTGTGAGCCTCTTCGGTAGAGGTAGTGTTTGTTGTTGGCTACGGGCCTTATACCTCTTAGGTAGAGGTGTGTGTTGTGGTTGGCTACGGGCCGTATCCCTCTTGATAGAGGTGGATTGTGTGTTGTATTGCCTCGGTGGCATTGTAAGGTTGAGAGAGGAGTTTGGTACTCCTATAGTGGATTGGGAAATCCTACACGGTGGTGTAGGCGGGGATGTAGAGCTAGGGGCTCGAACCTCGAATCATATCCTTGTGTTTGCGATTGTCCATTTCTCTAACTCTCTCTCTTTATTTGTGCAAGCATTCATTCATTCATTCATAGCATCATACATATACTTGCGTGGGATTGAGCATATTCATACTTGCTTGCATTTAGTGCCTTGCATTCCTTTTATTGCTATACCCTTGTTTGCTTGGATTGCTTGTGTGTGTGTGCCTAATTTGTACTCATCCAACAAGAGCTTCACATAGCACCTCAACCCATTTCAAGGGGAATCAAGAGGAGTTAGTCCAGAGCCTCGCAAGGGGAATTCGGCTACACTTGTTGTATTGTATAAGTTTGTGCAACATTTGCATTAGCTTCCGCATTTAGAGCATTAGATTTTTTTTATTTAGCCCTAGATTAGCACTTACACCTATTCACCCCCCCTCTAGGTGTACTTTCAATTGGTATCAGAGCTAGTGCTCCTGATATTAGGCTTAACATCCTAGGAGTGATCCATTTGCTTGCTAATCTTGTTTGCATAATATTTGTTTGCATACATTTAGTTTACCATGGACTTCATGACCCCTCCTAGCTATGACCCTTCCAACATTCTTGTTTGGAAGACTAGGATGTCCATTTACCTACAAACCCTAGGTTTACATACTTTCCTTGCGGCTACCAAGAAATGCTATCTTGGTAACCTCATTCATATAAGGGCCAATGCACAAGCCCTAGAGGCTATTAGAAGCACATTGCCTAAAGATTATCTTTTACATGTTTCTAATATTGATTCCGCTTTTGTAGTGTGGAACAAATTGACAACCACAACCACCACCTCCGAGCTTCAAGAACAAATCCAAGAAGAGGAATCTAGTGGAGAATCCGAACCACAATGTTTCATGGTCCAAGGGAATGACTCCCTTGAGGTACATTCGGAATCCCACCTAGATAGTGATGATGCTTGTTCTTCATGTGATGATATTGTTGATCCCCATGCCTTAAATGAAGAACTTTCTATAGTTTGTGAAAAATTGATAGAAAATTATAAAATTTTGAAAAAGAAAAGTCTAGGAATTGAAAAAGAAAATAAGGATTTGCATACTAGACTTGATATTGTTTTGCAAGAGAAGGTTGAGGTCTATAATGAAAGGGATTCATTGAGATCTCAATTAGAACTTGCACTTAAAGAAAATAACCTTTTAAAATCTAAAAATGATTGCAATGAGGTTTTAAAAATAATGATATTTTATCTTCAAAGGTAGAATTTGTTTTAAAAGAAAATGATTCTTTGAAAGAGAAATTGTGTTCATTTCAAAAGAATTAGAAATTTGTTTAAGTAAAAATAATTCTTTGAAAATGATATGTCTTCTCATGTTTGCCATGCTAGTGTAGCCTCATCATCTAGACTACCTAATGCATGTACCTCTTCTTCTAAGATTAATGATGATATTTGTATGCTTAAGAAGAAGGTAGATTGTTTGGGCTCCACTATGAGCCAATGTGCCATGAACCATACACGATTGGAAACTTTGCTTCGAAAGAAACAAGTTCCATCTTTTATGCATGCACACCCTCCAAGGCATACACATGCTCCTCACGGACACCATCACACGTATGCTCATGTGTACACTTGTACACATTGTGGTCGAAAAGGCCATCTTGCTAAATTTTGCTTTGATAGATTACATGTCAATAATTTAGCAAATAAAAAGAAATTTGTTTGGGTTAGAGATGAGACTAACTCCCATGGACCCAAAAGACAATGGGTACCAAAGACCACCCCTCCAATTTTTGATGTAGGTGTGGACTCTCACATGACGTGAGAGTGATGGCACCTTGGAGTGGATGCGTTCCGTACTTAAAGGAAATCAATTGGATGCATCACTTTCAAGGGATGATTTGGTGGAAAGGACCACCATGTTTAGGAGACAAGGAAGGTTGCCTTCTAGGCTTTTGGTAACAATTCCTAACTCCCTATTTATGATTATAACATGTTTTAATTGTTCATTGATTACATGTTCATATCATTTGTGTTATAGCATGTCATTGTTTAATGTTCACTATGTTATATCATGTTCATTTGATTAGTGATATACATGCTTAGTTGTTTAGAGACACCATGCTCAATATAGATTTATATTTGTGTGATCTCATTTTTGATCTAATATGTATATCCTAGATCTTATGCATATGCATATACATATTGATCATTTGAACGTTTGATTCATGTTTTAGTTGTATCATGATGTTTTATATGTGTTTGTACTTCTTGTGGTATATACATGTTTAAATGTAGATCTTATCAAACTTGCATGTATACATGTACACTTAGTGAGAACAAATTGACTTATATATGTTTTGCTCTTCATGCTCATTTGTACCCACTATGTGCACAAGTATAGGCTAGTTTGATGATTTCTTTGTTTATACTTGTCATACCTATTTTTATGATTCTACTTCATGTATATGTATTTTAAATTCAAACCTAATAAATATACATGTATACCCATGAGTCTTTTGCCTTCAATGCAAATATTTTTAATAGACTCGTTTATAGTTGGGATATGTATGTATATCGTTAGATTTGGATGGATCATACATATACCTAGAAGTTGGTTCACAAAATAAAAGAATTTTGATGAATTTACGTGTTTTATTTTAGCAAAATGATATTCGTGTTTGTATTGTACTTAATGATTTGATTACATGTTTAGATGTTAGTTCTCATTAAGACTAGGATTTATACTTGCACATAGAATGGGCTACAAACAAATCTATATATGTTTTGGATTGAATGCTTGGTTGTTCCCATTAGATGTGTGAATATAGTCTAGTTTGATGATTCGTACATTTTTAAACTTGTATTCAATTTTGTATTTATCTTATGATTATGAGTTTTTACTTCATGTATATGTTTAACTTGCCAAACATTAAGATATACATGTATACCCCTTGAGTCATTTGCCCCTCATGCAAATATCTATTATGGACTCAATTGTGTTTAGGGATATGTATGTATACTTATTGTTTGACAAATCATACATATACCTTGAAATGAATTTGATTTTAAATGAAAATTGAGATTTTCATGTTTTCATGTGTTTATATTTGACTTCATGTATATGTCTACCTAGTTCAAACTAATCTTATACATATACATCCTTTTGAGCCACGTGCCTTCATGCATATATACTTGTGGACTCGTTTGTATTTTGGATATGTATGTATACTTTAGCTTGTATTAGACATACATATATCTAGAAGATTAAATATTTGATGATTTCTTGTTTTAAGGAATACTTGAACTTAATTGAACAATTTTTCATGATTGTGATCTCCACACTTTACTTGTACACTCACACCTATTAATTGGTCATGCTTTGTTTTCATGAGACCTTTTCATACTTAATTGAATAGAGTGTTGATTATCATGTGGATTTCATTTTTATGAAAAATGACTTGTATTTATTCCTTGCTTGAAGGATTTCGTACTAGTTAACAAAACTTTTCATTTAACTTGTTCGTATTCCTTATTGTGATAATATGAGATACACTTGACCTTATTCTTTAAATTGGTATCTTTGAACATATTTCAATTGGTATCATTTTTGATCCTTCTTGTATACTCATATATGTTTTATGTATGTATGTATGCTTTCTATCCTATGGTATCAATTTCAATTGGTATCTATTACTTTCATACATATACATCTTAATGCTAAGCTTGAAAATTTCTAATGATTGATTGTTTTCAATTTGTATCTTAAAATAAGCTTATGCATATGTTTAGTTGGTATTTCATAAAGGGGGAGAAAATTTGATGTTGTCTTTCAATTGGTATTTGATTCCCACTCCCTTGCTTTATGTTAAAATTACTTTCAATTACTTTCAATTGGTATCATATGGTTAAAAGAACATATTTCTCTTAAAGATATCAAGATGTTTATGTTGAGTATTGTTAATTGGTATCTCAAGATTTTGTTTAAGAAAAATAGATATACTTTTGATTTACATTGCCTATATGTATATAAATTCATGTTGAGTGTATTGTGTATTGAAAAGCTTAACATCTTTTCTTTATATGGTACACGTGTGTAGGGGGAGCTTCACATCTCCTCTTATTCATTACATAATGTGTGTTATGTGAATTAGGGCTTCACATTCCTCCTTCATGTAATGCATATGTGTAGGGAAGCTAACTTAGCGTCTTCCTCTTCATGAATATATATAGCATATAACATTTATTCATCTTTGTTTATTTCATTTGGTATCAATATGCACCTTATGTCATATCTTGAATTGGTATCATATTTGTTTTGGATTACCCCTTCTTGATCTTTTGATGATTGACAAAAGGGGGAGAAGAATTTGTGTTTTTGTTTATAATATATGCATGTCTTCTTTGCTTAATTGGTATCTAGAACATATTGTATGTTGAATATTCCATTGATATCTAGAGTACCATGTTTATATGCATTGTCATGCATTGCATATTATTGTTTATTTGTTTATGCATGAGTTGAGGGGAGCTTCTTTGAAGCTTAACTTTAATCCATGCATATATAACTCCATGAGTTTTGTCATCATCAAAAAGGGGGAGATTGTTGGCCCAAAGGCCTTCCACTCTAGTTTTGATGATGATCAACTCATGTAGTTATATTTACTAATATTCTTGTGTTTCTAAGTTTCAGATCATTAGCAGGTTATTAGTGTTGTGATTAGCTTCAACAAGATGTTTGGAAGCTTATCATGGTGATTCCGGTGCCAAAGCTTAAAGATCATACCTTTGCACTCGGTGGATCGCGTTTGGGAGCTAGTCTACTTGAAGATGAAGATCGTCAAGAAGACTTAGGTATCCATAGGTTTAGTTTTGAGTTTTAGATTCATTTGTTAAAGCTTAGTTTAGTTGATATGCTCAAGTGCACAAAATACACATGGTTTGGTTTTTGATATTGATTTCATGAATAGTTTGATCAAAACAAGTTTTCATGATTAATATGTATAGTAGATGTTTTCTAGTTATACATACATGCTTAACTTATAGACAAACTTATTTTGACATTCCTATTCATGTTTTGGAAAAATCTAGTTTGATAAAAATACAAGTTTTATTTTTGATAAAATTGGCAAGACACAAAAATGAATTGATATGTTTGATATATGTCTTGAAATTTTTATCACAAGTTTAGTTATCAAGTAAAATGATAAAACATATTTTTGTGGAATTTTTACAAGTGTTAAAATATTTTTTACAAAATTTTCTATCTCAAAATCTGCCCAGAAAAACAGTTTTCCAGGCAGACCGGTCGACCGGCAGTCGACCGGCTGCTCTGCCGGGACATGCACAGGCTGTGCATGTCCGTCGGTCGACCGGGACACGGACCCAGTCGACCGATATAGAGAGTCTGCTCTCTGTATCTTGTCGGTCGACTGGGTCGGTCGACCGATAGAAGGAAACTGTGTTTCCTTCTGTTGGTCGGTCGACTGGCAGTCGACCGAATCTCCCAACGGTCATAATTTCGACCGTTGGCGGTCGACCGGGCCGGTCGACCGGTGGCTGTCAAAAATGCCACATCAGCCTAACGGCTAGTTTTCTGTTTTGGCCTATATAAACCCCATTCATTTGGGATTTTGGCCAAGGTTTTTATAAGGGAAAAATTGCAGTTTCTGAAGTGTTTTTAAAGAGTTTTCAAAATAGTTTTTGTGCTTTAAACTTCTAATCTTTATTGTTTTGGGTTTTTGGAAAAATCAAAGAAATAGGAATTTGGGATATTTGTATTGGTTTTCATTCTCCATCTTTTACAAGAATTTCCCAAGTGTTTTCTTTGTTGCTTGTTTTCCAAAACACATAGTTTCCACACTTGAGCTATCTTCTATCCTAAACTATTAGGATTTTTGTTTTTGTGGAAAAGAAAGAGAAAAGAAAGAGAAAGAAAAGAGAAGTGTTTGAGGTTGTAGTTGTACACCTCTTGAGTTGTAAACCCTCCTTAATTTGTGAATCCCTCTTCGGTAGAGGTGATCGGAGTGGTATTGGTGTGTGAGCCTCTTCGGTAGAGGTAGTGTTTGTTGTTGGCTACGGGCCTTATACCTCTTAGGTAGAGGTGTGTGTTGTGGTTGGCTACGGGCCGTATCCCTCTTGATAGAGGTGGATTGTGTGTTGTATTGCCTCGGTGGCATTGTAAGGTTGAGAGAGGAGTTTGGTACTCCTATAGTGGATTGGGAAATCCTACACGGTGGTGTAGGCGGGGATGTAGAGCTAGGGGCTCGAACCTCGAATCATATCCTTGTGTTTGCGATTGTCCAATTTCTCTAACTCTCTCTCTTATATTTGTGCAAGCATTCATTCATTCATTCATAGCATCATACATATACTTGCGTGGGATTGAGCATATTCATACTTGCTTGCATTTAGTGCCTTGCATTCCTTTTATTGCTATACCCTTGTTTGCTTGGATTGCTTGTGTGTGTGTGCCTAATTTGTACTCATCCAACAAGAGCTTCACATAGCACCTCAACCCATTTCAAGGGGAATCAAGAGGAGTTAGTCCAGAGCCTCGCAAGGGGAATTCGGCTACACTTGTTGTATTGTATAAGTTTGTGCAACATTTGCATTAGCTTCCGCATTTAGAGCATTAGATTTTTTTATTTAGCCCTAGATTAGCACTTACACCTATTCACCCCCCCTCTAGGTGTACTTTCATCTCAGGGTTTCATAACTTTGGGTAATTTAGTGTTAATTCGTGTAACTACTAAAAAAAAAGGTCTTTCATCAAGATCTGTCACACCCCAAATTTGAGACCATGATCGGCACTAGGGTAACTCTAATAAGTCTAATGATAGTTTAATTATAATATTCACATATGATTATAAAGAAATAGTTAATAAAAAGGTGCACACTTTATCTGATGTGGATTTAATTCAAACGCTTGAATTCTTAACATTCTGACATTTGATCTTCCTCTAAAATTATTCTGCAAAATAGAGGATGGGTTAATGTTGCCGGTCTAGGGCCGACGACGACTCTCTTAAGTCAGTAATACTCTTATAAAAATAATGAGAAAAACTTAGATAGAGTTTATTAAGAAGAGAATGGCTAGATCTGAACTTTATAATTTCTGGCATATTAATTTTTTTATTTAACATTTTAAACTTTTGAGTTATCAATAAATAATATTCTTACAATAACTGAGACAAAATAACAAAAAAAATTGTTGTAATATATTCATTTTTTATAATATGTTACCAAGTCACTAATTTATTGTACCTCTTGTCCAACTTGATTTAATAGTAACTTTTTCATCATTTTTTTCTCTTTTTCTTTGAATTCAAAAATTAACTATAATGACGAGACATTTACACTTTTAAATAACTTATTGATCATCAATTATATTTTTTTGATCCAACTCATTTCATAAATAATTGTAATTGCATATCAGGGACACTCAAGTATTTTTTAGAATTTAGGAAAACAATTAAACATGAAAGTATATATCAATCAGCAGCATAGCTCATGTATGCATTTCTTATCTAACAATAAATATTAACATAATTGTTAATCAACAATTCAAGAAAGTATGTTACTTTCAATCACGTGATTACTTTCGCAAAACATTACCACTACACATATCATACATCATATACTTTATAAACACAACAAATATTTCACATCTATCATAACATCATAACATAACACATATTTCGTGGCTCCAACAGGCTATACCATTTCCATCATATCACATTCTTCACTACTCCATTTGGCACCGTCTGTAGAGTGGTCCCATCATAACACAATATAAGGCATATTTACGCCCCACACAACTACTTCCGGCTCTATAGCACCATCACATCCCTACGCAACTATCCCGGTTCCATTGTCACACAACAACATAGGCGATATTACACACATAACAAAGGCACATTCACACATATAACGCATCCTACACACATCATAGTATTTCTTGAAAAATGAAATATGTCACTCACAGTTATTTCATACAAAATGTAAAATGACACAATACATATCACAAGATAATTAACAAAACTAATCTATTTAGTCTCAATTATATCAAGAATTTAAATATATAATCTCAATTAGTAATTGATATAAAACACTTTCTTCTCCACTAACCAGTAATGCTTGCTAATAACTAATTTCATATCCATATCATTTGCAAAAAAAATTGTACAAGATTCTTAACTAAATGGAATCACACTTTTCACCTTAAGGTTGAATCAAGCCATTATACTTTTAATATCTTTCGATAATAACCAAACAATATTTGACTTATTCACCACATAAAGAATGGATTGAAAGGTTAGTTCACACTTCTAAGTCCAATTCTAAAATTATTTTCAGTCTGTTTTAAATAGGCTATAACTTAAGACATAGTTGGCAAATGAGAACACGACATGACTCGTTGGAAAGTAGACTCGATAATCTTTCCAACGACATATTATATGACTGTATGTGATTCAGTGTATATTTTTAAGGTAGAATTGTCTCAGTTAAAAAAATATTCTGTACAATAGCCTAATATTAATGCTTATTGTTAACTCTTCTCTTAAAATCATTTCGGTACTTATATATTTCAAAATAGATATTTATAAAATCTACTACTAAATTTATTATTTTAAAAATATTAGAGTTACTAACTTTAGCTATTCTCAACTAACACAAAATTATCACTTGGTTTAGCATTAGATTTATACCGTGTAAAACCACTAATTTTCTTGCTATAAAACTTAATCAAGCTCAAGAAACTTTTCTAATACTCAATGAAATTGAAATTACATGGAGATATCACCATAATTTACCAAATTTTTTTCAAGTAAAATTAAGTTTTTTACTTTACAATGAGTTATTTCTAGCAAAAGGAAAGAAAAAAATTAATTACTTCTTGACAATTCTATCTTATTTTACTGATCTGAAAATCTCAAGTATGTTCAGTCTCTAATAATGAATATATACCTACTGATTATATACTAGTAGATTCTTCTCGAAGTCTTCTTTCCAACGCATTTGGTCTTTGCTTGATCTGAGTCTGTAGAGGATGTTATTATCAAAATATCATAGGCTGCGCAAAACTCCAGAATTTTGTTCAATTCTCCCTTCTATCTCTTTCCTTCTTTTTCTTCTACTCTAGTTGTGCTAGCAGCAGTATGCAGCATAAGAACAACAGAGAATTCTCATGGGTTGAAGAAAATTAGAGGAGGAAGAAGAAAAGGATAGGATGATTAAGGGAGATGGTATTTATAGAGAAATTAGGTTCATTTTGTTATGACACTTGACTTGATTATGTGCCTTTATCTAACCTATCTCAATCCTGTAAGTCAACTAGAGAGGGGGTGAATAGGTGACAAGTTATCTAATGCAAAACTAATGCGGAATTAAAAACTAATTTTGTAACCTAAAACTATTAGGCTAACACACAACACATAATTAATGAGTGTAGCCGAATTTCTAATGGAGAGCTCTGGACTAACTCCTCAAGATTCCTCTAGATTAAGAGTTGAGGTGCCATTATGGCTCTCTTAGTTAAATACAAGTGTGAGAAAATAAACAACCCAAGCATGTATATCAAGAAAGCACAAGGTATATCAAGCATATAAAGATAAGCATAATAAGAACATACAATATAAAACACAAGTGAGAGAGGGAGAAATAAGCAATCGCAAACACGGGACAATTGTTTCGAAGTTCGAGCACACTTGCTCTACGTCCCGGCCTTTAATACTATGAAGGATTTTCACTATAATTGATCCCGCAAGATCACTCGGTGCCGCAACACCTATAATGAGCTCCCTCAAGAACTCTTGGATTCGCAAGTCCCTCACTTGTTTCCGTAAGAACAACACACGCAAGCACACTAGCTTGCCGATGATACACCCTACAATGAGGTTCCTCAAGAACTCTACACAACGCAAATCCGCAAGCTCGCCGAGGCCGCAACCGCTACAAATCCCTCAAATACAAAGGGGTAGAACACTTGTGATCACTTCTCTTGATCACAAAACAACTCTCACAACAAGTATCCTAGAGGATGAGTATAGCAATTGAAAGCTCAAGTTTGTGTGAGAAAACTAGATAGATGAAGAGGTAAAAAATCTCAAGAAAATACTTTTGAAAACACAAGAGATTAACTCTTAAAAACTCTTTTTTGGATATAAAAATGAAGCTCTAAAACTTGCTAAGAAACTCTGTAAATGAGCTCTTGAAAATAGCCTAACAAATCTTGCCAAAAATCTAGCCAAAAGTCCCATTTTATAGGGCATCAGAAAACTAACTGTTATAGGCCTGACTGATCTGTCGATCGACTGGCCAACGGTCACTTTTCAGACCGTTGGGTTTGCCGGTCGACCACCCGGTCGACCGTACCCAGGTCTTAACCTATTGGTCGACCGCTCGGTCGACTGAGGTCAGAACCAGAGAGCTGGTCTCTTTGGTCGGTCGACCGCACGGTTGACCGGGGCCAGATCCAGAGAGAAGCTCTCTGGATCGGTCCACCGTCCGGTCGACCGGCCCTCAGGCCAAGGTTTGTGCACGTTGCTGTGCACATCGGTCGACCGCTCGGTCGACCGAGCTCTGGGTTCGGTCGACCAGTCGGTCGCCCAAAGTTCGGGTTTTAAGGGATTGAAAATCTAACTTGTAAAATCCTAAAAATTTTATTTAAAACACATAAAAATTCACAAAAATAAGTTCATGGAAATACTTTAAAGTACAAATATGTGTAATAAAAAATCAACACATATTACAAACAAGTTGAACTATTTTTTAGGTAAAGAATTTTAAGCTTAAACAAAAACGTATTTTTCAAAAACAAACTTTTAAATGAAAAATCGATTTTTTCAAAACTTGTTCAAATACAAAAGCAGGATATTTAAACACTTAGCATAGTGTGTATGGATAGAATCCACACATATATAAGATGAAATATCTTTATTTTTGACAATAAGCTCAAAAATAAGTTTTGATTTTAGCAAAACTTAAAGCCATGAATTAAAAACATCAAAATGAGTTTTCTAAACAATATGAAGTATCAATATGTATGGATGAAATCTAATACACATATAAACCATGTAAACTTATTTTAATGAAATCTATTCATGAAACCAAAATATATATATTTTGAAGCTCAAAATCAAAACAATATTTTCTAAAATCAAAACTATTTAACATGAAATGTTTTGAAATATTTTGTATGTGTAAATGAGCTTGAGCAATCCACAACTAATCTATCTTTTACATTTTATCTAAAAATAAAAATCTTAAACACAAACAAATATGGCCAAGTCTTCTTGAAAATCTTCTCTTAAAAATCTTCTGTTCATCCTGACTTGCTCCAAAACTTGATCTACGAGCTAAACTCTATCTTTAACTACTTGATGCGATCTTAATGCGCGAGCTCTTAAATCAACACATACTAGCTTCAAAACTTGACTTTGAATTTTTTGTTGAAGCTAAACACTGATTAAGGTCTTGATAAAAAATCTGAAGCTAAATGGACACAAGATCATTAGTATTATAACATCATGTAACGCCCCTATCCCGCAGGTACGGGAACGTTATGGCGACGTACATACGCGAGATAGGGGCGTTACAAAGTGGTATCAGAGCCTAGGTTCACACCTGGTGTGGGTAACCACCTGGGTCAATTCTCGGGCTCTTACCAACAGTACAATCAGGTTCAGATTAACTGATCTGTATCTGAATTTGGGGAGTCCAGCAACGAGTACAAGAATACTATGACCTTGACAATTCATTCCTTGACTCGTTTGTATTCCTTCCTTCCTTCCAGTTGTCAATCAGAACATCCAATTTCCTTTTCGCTTTCCTTGCATCGTCCTGCTTCCCATTTGTTAGCCTCGCTTTCCTTGCATCGTCCTGCTTCCCATTTGTTAGGATTCGTTCACTACCATACTTCTCCATCCCGAATTCCTTATAGATAGCAGAGTGCGCAGCGGAAGTGTCGTGGACCCATAACCTTTAGGCTTTGGGGTTGAAAATATTGTTCTCACACCTGAATGAAAATTGCGAGGACGCAATTTTTTGTAAGGTGGGGAGAAATGTAACCCCCTGCTCCCTGATGTACGTATCACAGTATCGGTATGCGATACGATGTACAAAATTGATTTGACCTCCATAGTAGTCCGATTGAGCCGATTTCAGTTTCAAAAATCATTTTCTAGTATTTTAGATTTTTCAGGATTTTCTGAAATTTTCTGGATTATTTTGGAAAATCGTCGTAGTCGGTGTCGACCGATACCGATAAGTGGCTTTCTGATTTTTCTTTCACAAACGGAGTAGAATTTTGAGAATCGGCTTTCATCTTATGTCTTAAAATTACATGAGCTACGCTAGGGTATTTTTGGAGATTTTTCGGAATTTATCGAAAATCCGGCCAAACCGGTGTCGTCCAGTACCGGCGACAGCTTCCGGGATTTTTAATTTGTAAACCGTCTTGAATTTCTACAAATCGTTTTCATATTACGTACTCGTGAGTGTGTTTACACCTCGCGTATGTACGTCGCCATAACGTCCCCGTACCTGCGGGATAGGGGCGTTACACATCATGAGTTAATTATCATCAAAAAGTAGAGTGATGAGCTTTTGGGTCAACAAATCCATATGAACACACTTCCTACTCATAGGTGTCAATCCCATCTCTCTCCCGTTCCATCACATGTTAAAATTTATCTCCCATGTTACATACATTTAACCATGCTTAATTAAATTAAAAACTAAGTACATATAAATAAAATAAAGAAAACAAACTAAGTCACACACACATAGATACAATTTCACTATAAAATATATAACTATAGTTATAAACACCACTATACACATGGAACCATAAACATATGTACTAAAATTTATACTAATATTTGTGTTTCTACATACTCAAGTCATCTTAATCATTATAAAATGTTATTTGAACACCAAGGAAGTTATTTTATATTTTTTCAAAATTTTCAAGCCACAAATTCTTAAAATATAATAATTAATCTCTTGTTAACACAATGTAATAATTAAACACGCACATAATAGAGCTTAGCAATGATATATATTGGATCAAGAATTTTAGACACCAATAAAATTAGAGAATATTCAAATAGAATATAATTCCTTTTTTCCCTTATACAAATTACAATAATAAGAAATCAAATTTTTTTAACTATACGTTTACGTTACAGAGAGCAAAAGTTGGAGGAAAGACATATACAAGTTACAAAAAGCAATTTTTATCAATGTTGATCACAATGTTGTAATCTAGGTTGCAAACAAACAACAATGATTATGAAGATGTATAAATATCTACGGTTATTTTTGTTGTGCCCCTGACACCACTCGTTGTGCGCAGCGGTTCGCAGAAGAAGAGACACAATAACCACCACTTGATCTTGAGGAATCCGCCCTCCTGGCGGAGACTCGATTCAGCCGGAGAAACAATCAACGCAGCAGGAACAACCACCAATAGAGAAAAGCAATCATGCACAAATTTAACGAGGTTCGGCAACGTGCCTACGTCCTCGGGGCAAGGGAGAGAGAGATCTTATTGATTCAACAATCAATACAACTATTACAAGAGGAAACACTTGAGGGAGGCAAGGGATTCTTAATTTTTTTCAGGGATACAATACATGAGGCCTCTAGCCTCTATTTATAGCCACAGAGTCCCTGAATTTATGGGAACCCAGGTTGGATTCAATCCCAATCAGAAAAGGAATTTGAATCCTAAAAGGAAACTCTAGCCGCGTCCGTCGGTCGACCGTCAGTCGACCGTCAGTCGACCGACCCATGCCACGGTCGACCGGCCCGGTCGACCGCGCCTTCCCGAGAGCGAGGCCACTTCAGTCGGTCGACCGGGGCCGGTCGACCGCTCCAACCTGTTCACGCCCGTGCACGCCGGTCGACCGGGCCGGTCGACCGGCCTCCTCCACCGGTCGACTGGGCCATCGACCGGGAGCACAAATTGCCTGCTCCATGTGCCGTTCCTTATTCCTTTGTCGTCCGATCTCTGTGCTATCTTCTTCTATTTCCTCCATCTCCTCTATCTCCTCTCTCCCAACAATTCTCCACCTCAGTGAAGATTTTTCAAATCTGAGCCGATCTCCAACGTACCCCAGTCTATCACCTGGCGAAATCGACACACGATCTCGGCGAAATCGACACACGATCTCGGCTTGCGCGCACAAGACGAAATCGACACACGATCTCGGCGAAATCGACACACGATCTCGGCTTGGAATCTGTAGCTCAGCTATCCACTGGAAGGCACCACACATGACTTCCCTACACTTCACCTTAGGAGAACTTCCATACATGCCGAACACCGAACGTGGCTCCTACTCCGCAACTTCACGACCTCACGAAGAACTCATCATGAGCCAACACTGACTCTCTAACTAACTAGCTCTATCTAGTCTACATGTCTTCAGCTGACGGTCCAACCAAGTCTGCGTAGAGCACACCGAACACCATCATCGACTTCAACTAGATGCACACCACTCCTTATGTAAGCTCAACATCTTCTCACCAGAAGATCAACCTGTTCATCGAGATCACAACGCCTCACCTCTACGTGAAGTTTAACTGGCCACAACACTTCACCTCTATGTGAAATCTCTCCACCTCTACATGAAGCTCCAATCGGCCACAACTCTTCACCTCTACGTGAAGTTCCAATCAGCTTCTCGAGGACCCAAACAGCTTCATACGGGTTGCATCACCAAATGGTTGCGCCTTTACGGCTGCCTACGTACCTTGCCTAAGGGATCAAGCCAACCGTAGTTCATTCAAATGAGCTCCATCAAGCTCAAGCATTTGTACCTGAATCTGCAGCAGAGAACCTGTCTGACTGAGTCATATGAACCTCCTCACGACCATCATGGAGAACAACGGCCTTCAACTTGAGCTTGTCGCGATCACAAGCTTGAGATTTATGCTTCTTTACCCACAAGCGTGGTTTTACCTTGGTTCCAATGGTTGCAAACAACTCGACATCATCAACAATGTCTTCAACCTGTTCAGCATCAACCCTGGCTACATGATCTCCACCCGGTGTCACATCCGATGAAGTCTTCTCTAATGCCGAACCAACTGGAGATGGTGGAGTAGCATCAACCTTCACCCGCTGCGATACTTCCTTAGTCTCCGTCCTCTCCACCTGCTGAGAGACGGTGGACTTCAACACTGAAGTCTCTCCAAATGTGGCATGCCTACTCACCACGATCTTCTTATTTTTAGGGTCCCATAACCTGTAGTCATTCCTTTTGATACCCAAAAACACAAACTTCTTTGCTCGCGGATTCACCTTACCATTCTTGGCACTGAAGTAGGTCAGACTTCCAAATTCCCGCAGTAAACCATGATCTTGAGCAGCTTTTCCAGACCAAATTTTCAATAGAGCTTTACCTCCTATCGCAGTCGATCTATTCATGAGATGGCTAGCATACACAATCGCCTCAGCTCAAAACGATTTGTCTAATCCTGCATTAGACAACAACCACCGAACCTTCTCCAGCAAGGAACGGTTTACTTCCTTACCCAACCCATCTATACCTGTTGTGAAGTGAGTAGCAATACCAGTGTTCTGACCAAATCGTAGGAATTGGTTCATGTCTTTTTCAACATTACCAATCTATAGCTCCTTGATCTTCCTACCCATTTGCTTCTCCATTCTTCCTCTCCACTTCACCAACATATCTTGGGCTTCACTCCTTTGTCTCATGAGATATATCCAACAATGCCTAGATAAACTATTAACAAAAGAGATAAAGTACCTGTGACCTCTAAGCGATGCAGTCTTAGCAGGTCCCCAAACGCTTACGTGAACACAATCAAGAAGACCTTCTGAGCGGTGAGTACTGGTACTGAATTTCACCTTCTTCTTATCCAGAACACTGTGTTCACCTTCCAAATTGCAGGTAGCAGCACCTTCCAACGATCTCTTCTTTGCAGGAGCTTGCAAAGACTTTTCTCCTCCCTGTCCGACCTTTACCTGCCAGACCTCCGTGCAACCATCATCTGAAGAATTAGAAGTCTCCACCTGACCTGTAACCGTACTACCCTTCAAGTAGTAGAGATTGTCCCGACGGACGCCCTTCATCACCACCATCGAGCCTTTGGTCATCTTGAGAACACCATCTCGAACAGATATCACCAGACCCAATGCTTCCAAAGCGCCAACAGAGATAAGACTCCTTTTGAGTTGAGGTACATACCTCACCTCCTTCAATTCTCGTACTATACCATCATCCATCTTGATACGGACTGTACCCATCCCTTTTATATTATACGGATGGTCATCCCCTATGACCGTGTAACATCCATCCAGCTTCTCAAAGGTAGAAAATCAGGCCCTGTTCGGGCACACATGATAGGTGGCTCCGCTATCCAAGATCCACTTAGCATTATCTGAGTTACAAACAGTAGGGGTAGTAATAGAGAGAGAGAGAATACTGATGAGTCCGAGTCTGATCCATCTGCCTGTGAGGTACTGCTTTGAGTACTGACCACCTTTGCAAGATTTGCCTCAGTCTTAGACTCCACCTTCTTACCTTTGGCCTTCGGGCATTCAGCTTTCCAGTGTCCTAGTTCCTTGCACAAGGCACACTGATTCTTCTTCAGATTTCTGAAGCCTGATTTGGACTTTGATCTCCCTCGATCGTCTTTTCCCTTCCCATTAAAACTTCTGCCTCTTACCTCCAATGCCTCTGCTGTTGTGCTTTCCGAAGAAGATCGTCGATCCTATCTCCTTACTTCATAACTCATAAGTGCAGCAGACACCTTATCGTAGTTAAGGGATTGTCTCCCATTGAGAAAAGTAAGAGTAAAGGCCTCATACTCTTTCCTAGGAAGAGAGTTCAACAGAATTACCGCTTTATCCTCTTCACTAATCTCCACATCCACATTAACTAGATCCGTAAGAAGCTTTGCGTAGCGGTTCAAGTGTTCATTGACGGAGCATCCTCTTTGCATCTGAAACCCATAGAGCTTGCTCTTCAACTGCAATCGCGATTCTATGCTCTTCGTCAGATACTTCCTTTCCAGGATCTCCCACAGCTGCCTCGCAGAAGTCTCATGCAACACCTGATACTTGATGTCTTGTGTCAGACAAAACCTGATCAAGCCACACGTTGAACGGTTCATTTTGTCCCAATCTTCTTCTGTCATTGATGCGCGCTTCTTCTTCAACCGTAGAGTGTCTTCGAGGTTTGATGCCGTCAGCGCATCCATAACCTCACACCTCCACATATCAAAGTTGCTCGTCCCGTTGAACTTCACCACATCAATCCTTGGATGTGGATACATGGTTTCATCGATGTACTTTCTCCAGCCATCTTCTCAACTGATTCCTTGAAGCAATATGGAAACAAACGGAGTTAGATAAAATAAACTAGATAAAGACATGATCTTTACCTCCACGCGAAACCCTCGAAGAGTTTCCGAAGCAATCTACTCCACCAACTTGATTCCTCGAGCAATCTTCACACGCTGTTCTGAGATCGACACACGATCCCACAAACAGTCCCAACTCTGATCTGAGATCGACACACGATCTCCGCCAATCAGCAATAGATGCCCTTGAATCAATAGATGATCCCACGTCGAACCTGGGATGCTCTGATACCACTTGTTGTGCCCCTGACACCACTCGTTGTGCGCAGCGGTTCGCAGAAGAAGAGACACAACAATCACCACTTGATCTTAAGGAATCCGCCCTCCTGGCGGAGACTCGATTCAGTCGGAGAAACAATCAACGCAGCAGGAACAACCACCAATAGAGAAAAGCAATCAACGCACAAATTTAACGAGGTTCGGCAACGTGCCTACGTCCTCGGGGCAAGAGAGAGAGAGAGAGAGAGAGAGAGAGATCTTATTGATTCAACAATCAATACAACTATTACAAGAGGAAATACTTGAGGGAGGCAAGGGATTCTTAGTTTTTCTCAGGGATACAATATATGAGGCCTCTAGCCTCTATTTATAGCCACAGAGTCCCTGAATTTATGAAAACCCAGGTTGGATTCAATCCCAATCAGAAAGGAATTCGAATCCTAAAAGGAAACTCCAGCCGTGTCCGTCGGTCGACCGGCCCATGCCACGGTCGACCGGCCCGGTCGACTTCGCCTTCCCGAGAGCGAGGCCACTTCAGTCGGTCGACCGGGGCCGGTCGACCGCTCCAACCTGTGCACGCCCGTGCACGCCGGTCAACCGGCCTACTCCACCAGTCGACCGGGCCATCGACCGGGAGCACAATTGCCTGCTCCATACGCCGTTCCTTGTTCCTTTGTCGTTTGATCTCTGTGCTATTTTCTTCCATTTCCTCCATCTCCTCTATCTCCTCTCTCCCAACAATTTTGGTCTAAATAATTGTAGATTAATTATATTTACATACAAATAATCTTTACAATATTTTATTCAACTAATAGAGATGGAAATTTTCAGATTTGAAAAGTTTTTGATACAGGGATATAGTGGTCAAAATTTGACCCCTGCTAGGATCATGACACGTGTTCAGTGACAGGAATACGAGGAAGCTCTTGGGGTCGCTATTCCGAAATCTCAACAATGTCTAAATCTGACGATAGCCCTCAAAATTTCACTGCTGCCTCAATCTCAACTATTCCTTCCGAAGACATCTCTCACCCCGGAGTTCGGAGAGTCATACAAACCACCCAGAGTCGACTCGACTTCGGGATGAATACCTATTCACGTGGCGACTTTATCCATCATCACAGACATATCGAGGCGAACTTCTTCGAATTGCAGAATCTGCTACACAACTCTATCTTTTTGCTCGTTCAAAGTCACCTTATAACTCAGCAAGCAGTTGAAGATAATAACAGATCACCTCTCCAATGCATCAATCCTAATAACCTGGATATGATTTTGACAGTTACAAAGGTAAGCAGATTCAAAATGAACAGTTGAATATCTGCATCTATTGAGATTCACTCACCACTTCTGTCATGTACAAATATACCACCTTCTCAAATAAGAAAGAAGGTCGCTTCCCCAATACTCAAAGCACATACCACACCACGCTGACAGTTTTCCTCTGCCATTCCACCACTACTACGCCAGCAGTTTCCCTTGCCGGTCCTCTCCCTTACCGATTACTGATTCTCACATCTGAAGATCTTAGGACGGCACCACACTAGTACTTCTAACCTTAAATGTGTCTTCCTTCTTTTTGTGCTCTAACAGATTTGATTGGGGGCGTTCAGTGGCTTATGACGGAGTTTTATCCTCCACAAGGGAATTTAATTATAAGTCTTGAAGAATAAATTCGTTCGTAATTTAGAATGTTGGAATTTTTTTATCTTGTTAATTAAAACAAAAGAATAATAAATTATTTTTACAGATTTTCGGAGAGACGCGAGTGCACTGCCCTAAAGGGATGACAACTGACCTACGTGCGGGCAGCAAAGGCGCGCCTCCCTCTAGCGGTACAACTCCCTTCTACCAGTGAATTTCCAAGCGCACAAACTTGAAGATGACGGATGTTGAACCGTAAACAACCAAATTGATGAAGAAAACAAAAAGAAAAAAATTTGAGAGGAATATCTAGATGAAGAGAGAAATTTAATCTTGATAATTGAATGGGAGGGAGAGGAAAGAGGTTGAGATGAGACTGAGATTCTACTCTTAGAAATATAGAACACATGAAGAAACAACGTTCAGCCTCTTCATTTATCCCATTTAATAGCTTTAATGCTAGGTTATCAATCAGAATTAATAACGGGAGCGTTTTTGGTAGGGGTTTAAAACAAAGCGCACGAGTGAGAAAAAAAAAACGAAATGAAGATGTATAGGAAAATTACAAACAGATACTCTAAAGAATATTAAATTTGTTTTAACTCCAAAATGTGGGCTCATATGAGTGATCAAGCCATATGAGGTCTTAAACTGAAATTTTGTTTATGACACCATGGAGGCAAACATTTAACACTTATAAAGCAAAATAAGAAACCTAAGTTATGAAAACACATTGATAAGATAGTGGCTCAATCTCAAAACAGGATCTTTTCAATTTCTTCAGCTTCTTCTCCAAGGACCAAACAATTTCTTCTGCGTGAAAGTAAGGTTATAGTTTTTGCACGATTATTGCTATAGTCTAATGTTGTGTTCATAAATTTGAATGAAGTTAAAAATTCTTTCCAATAGTCAAATTTATTTTAATAAATACAAATTAGACATGTATATATATCAATTACACAAGAAAGTATATAAATTAACATAATTAAAAAAAAATTCAGCAAATAAAATTTTCAGTAATGACATATTTGATATGTTTTGTTCTTCCTCTTATTTCATAATTATTCTTGTTTTAATATATAGTTTACTTACTAATAATTTTAGCTTCTTAACAAACTTATTACAGAGAATAAAATATACTAATATTAACTATTATTTTCAATTAATTATAATATTCCCCATGAAGAGTGAGCCCTACACCCGCTTTCTCACAAGGTCTGAAAACATGTCACATGGACAAGGGAGAGTTGGGAGGACAACTGGATCTCCGAGTTCAAGCCAAGAGGATGGGCTCCAAACAACAGACCTACGTGATGGTTGATAGAGTAGGCCCTCATACCCAGAATCATCTTTCCCTGAGGTTTCTCTTTACATGTTATTGGTGAATTCTGTTAGCGATTGAGTTAATTACCCAAAAAAAAAAAAACTACTTCCCAAACTCAAGTCTGCTGGTGCCAACAATTATATTTATAATATAATAATATGATATATTAGATATATATTTTTTCGCTAACTAATTGTATATCTGTAGCAGTCAAAATTTGACTTGCAGAAGAATGATGACAAGTGTCCAAACTATCAAGGAGTTCGCCCAAGACATCCACAACTCCTAGAGTCGATCTTAAAGCCTCCGTCCTATCCAGCCTTCGCAGAAATGCCCTCCATCCTGAAGACGTTTTTGACCCATAACCTCATTCCACCATTCGAAGACCTTTACCTCCCCAAGGCCTCTACCTCTCCGAGGTCTCTACCGCTCCGAAGTCCTCACCATCTTAGGGTCTTCTCGACTCTAAGACCCTCTCTGTTCTGAAGGCTTAAGATCTGAATCTAATGCTCTAACGACAGATTATCTCTGATCTCTGCCGACAGTTATGCAGCTCCATCCTTCACCACATTCATAACGTATAACACCCCTATCGACGTGGGCAATTATGGATAGTGGCAGATTTTCGGGCATGCTAGCCCAACCAGCGCCAGTGATCACGACCGTTACAACAAATTCAGCACGTGAATCATGCAGTGGCAACAATTCATCAATTCAACCTCAATACTGTTGGAGATATACTAAAAGTCTTAACTTTTTGTACAAGAGCTCAATACATAATTTAATATTATTTTCATTTTATGAGAATTTGTATGGGTAAATGATTGTACTGTATATATATGTCTTGTTTTCTATATTGTAGATGACCTAGTGTGTAGAGTTCAGCTTATACCCAGAAGATCAGATCATCAGATCTCTATAAGACATCAGTTAGATCGACAATTTTTGATAGTTGGACATATAATCGGTAGAATTATAATACAATCTTCTGGAATAGTCTATCAAGACTATAGGAGACTGTTTAATGTCTCAGATTATTGCATTAGTGCACTTTATGTGTATTTGACAGGACCAAGTTGAGGTAATTTTTTATATACTTACTATATTAGAAAATTAACACCTCATGGTTATTACAAGTGCTTAAACTCTTAATCCCGAAATATTTAATGGACATGTGCATATTATACTTGTCACTTTGATTCATCAGAAGTAAGATTCTTTTATGAGTCAATAGCTTCAATGAGTTGAGTGATAATATAATGTGTACAATGGACTTTATTCACAAACGGAATCCACGTCCCGATATGAGAGAATGGTGATGTCCTCTTGAGAAGCTTATAAGTTTTGTGCATGTCAAATCCTACAGGTGGATTTAATTATCCGACATGATAAATGAGTTAAGTGGTGGGTATAAAGAACAAGATATCGATTAAATAAAATTGTCAGTAATTTAATTTAATCGACGGACATCAAAAATATTAACGTGGGGATATTTTAGGCATATAATAATAAGAATCTCGAAAGTAAATTTGAGATAAGGATAGAAGTGCAATTACACTTTTTTAGTGTACTGTATTATAATTTATGAAAAATAAGGATTCTAATTCGGGTTGAATTAGGGTTTTTCTAATTTCATTAGAAATCTGATCCTTATTTGATTCCTAATTATCTTTATCGTAGCCTATATAAAGCATCCTATAGCTCTTTGCTAATGTATGCATCATACAAAAGAAACAAAAGGAGAAAACCTAGTTTCTATAAGGCGACAGAAAAGAGTTAAAGGAGAGATCGGAAGTTCCGAGCCCACCCTCCATCTGATCATGCGCTTTGAGAATACGATAGAAGATCGTGACGTGTTCGAGACGTTTTCTCAGTTCGTAATTGAAGATTGTTAACGAGATCAATCCAGCGAGATCTCGAAGCTATGATCTCAGTCTTCGTTAAATATATAGGATTGCATGTGCATAATTTTTTTTGTTATTTAGCATATATCCTTTCAAGGTGATCTCAGAATTTTTTTGCACTTTCACATACCAGCATCCATGTCAGATTTATACTATTCTTCTTCTCCAAGGAGAAAGGGGTTGCTTCCCTAACCCTCAGAGCACACTTACCCCACTACACTGGAAGTTTCTCGTTTTTAGTCTATCATTACACACTAGCAGTTTTTCTGTGCTAGTCCATCACACTACACTGGAAGTTTTTTTTATTTCAGTCTCCCATTACACCAGCAGTTTCTCCGTGCTAGTCTACCCTTCCACCATACCGACAGTTTTCCTTTGCCGGTCCTCCTTTTCTTTCTACCTACTGATTCTCACGCCTGAGGGTTTTAGGCCGGCACCACACATGCGCTCTTAACCCGAGAGGTGTCCTTCTTTGTATGCTATGGTAGGTAGGATCAAGGAGCATCCGTTGCTTGTCGCGGGACTCATTCATCGCGAACTGGGGAGATTTTTTCTACCACAAAGTGGTGCTTTCATTGAGAGCAAAGTCTACACTCAAGATTTCCCTCCTATCCAACCCTAAACCTTCCAGGAAGCCTCTTCCCTAGCATCGATAACCCAAAGAAGCAAACAATCATCCACAACGACTCCCCTTTCGATGGCAGAACCAACAACACTGCCGAGGGCACGGTTCCCCGCTGGTCGTCGATCGACGGCATGCCACAGAGGACACTGGCTCCATCTCACCTAATAGGGCAGCCGCCAATGCCCGAGCACTGACGCTATACAAAGACCAGATCTTTCAGATACTCACCAACATGAAGGAGCAGATGAATAAGCAGTAAGCCCAATATGATCACGACAGGGAGCAAGCGGTCCTTGATCGCGAGAGAGCCACCCGTGAGCAGAAGGCATTGAAATAACTCAATGGCCATCTCCAGGCACAATCACTGCCCTTCGTAGAACCCAGGGGCAGATGCAGCCATAGAACCAACCTTGATTTAGAGATATTCGGATCGATGCGCCCACCACGAACCTGAGGTGGTCCAGATCAACATCTCCCCCGCACGAAGACTACCCGACAACGAGGTTAATTCGCCTCATTTCCAAGCAAGAGCTCAATATTTCCAAACTTGAAGAAGGATCGATGAGTCACCCGACTTTTGAACCCTCGACAAGTTAATCCAAAAGCGGACCGAGGAGGCTAAGTTATAACTCCAAGTGATCCGAAACAGGCTGCTGCCAAAGTCTCTGACTCCCATCTCTCCAGAGAAATCTTATAGTGTGAGTTTCCAAAGAAGTTCACAACTCTGACCTTTGACTATGACTCCGAAGTGAGTGATCCAATTCGACGCTTTATGCAATTTCGAGACAAGATGCTAATCTACTCCCTCAATGACGCTCTCATATGTCTTACCTTTTATCTAGTCTGAAAGGCACAACCTCAGACTGGTCTACTCGCTGCTACCGTGTTCCCTCCATAACTTTAAGGAGATAATCGAGGCATTCCTCACTCAATAAGCCTCTTGTCGGGAGACCAAGAAGAACAATCACCATTTCCTCTCTGTCAAAACGTGGGAGGGTGATAGTCTCAAGTCCTACATCGGCTACTTTCAGAGCCAGCTTGCCAAAGTTTCAAACTGCGATGAAGATATATCTGCACTCGCGTTCACAAGTGGATTGTAGGTCTCTAACCCCCTGTACAAGCACAAGCTGAAGCACGATGTCACACGGATGAGTGAAGTCTTATCACGAGTCCAACCTTATATTTACTTGGAGAAGGCTATGAAGAGTTTAGTCAATCACTCTTTCAAATGCAGCAATGACGGAGAGAAGATGAACTCATTGTGCTAGACTTCGACCCATGCCAACAATCAAAATCAAGGGCAACCCACCTTCAAGAAGCAGGCATTCCCGATTCTCCCTTTGAATCCGCTCCGAACCTTCAGAGCGAAACAACACTTCACATTGCTGAGGCTCTCCATTAACAAAGTCTTCAGTGGCATCAAAGACAAACCATGAGTAAGATGCCTGAAACCGATCCAACACGACCCACGCTTCTCGGAGCAGAATATTACTATTCCTACCACGATAGTAAGGGATACAAGACCATCCACTGTAAAAGCCTCTGGTGGTACCTAGAAGAACTTGTCCGACTACCTCAGTGAGTACGTTCTTACTCTGAGATGACCTCAGTACAAGACAGCCAAGCGCTCTGCCTCCCACCAAACCGCAACATGCAATCACTCAGTACAAAGTGATTGAGTGACCCGATACCTCCTACAAAGACATAGAAATACCTTAATGAATAACACTCCTGTATTTCCTTTAAGGCCCGTGTATTTTATTTTAAATCATGAAATAAAAATACTTTTTTGCTCTTAACCGTTTTCGTGCCACCCCTTGATGGGAGTGTCTCCCCATCTTCCCAAACGCTTGAACGTCTCGTTGTGGGAGTTGTTGGCCCAAAGGCCTATCACCCTAGTTTTGATGATGATCAACTCATGAAGTTATGTTTACTAATGATCTTGTGTTTAATTAGTGACAGATTCATTATCAAGATCTTAGTAGGTGCATAGCTCAACAAAGAATAAATTGTCAAGATTTGGAGCTAGCACGGTGTGATCCAAGGAGCTTTTGGATCAAGCTTGACCAAGTCAAGAAGATGAGAAGCCTTCAAGTGAAGACTTCAAGAAGATGAAGACTTGTGTCTAGGTATAAAATATTGTTTTTGTTTTAGATAAAATGTAAAGGATAGAGTAGTTGATGGATTGCTCAAGTATATATCACACACACACTCTTGATTTAATTGTCTTTTCATAAAAGAATTTTCAGTTTAGAAAAGACTTTCATTTTGAAAAAATACTTTTTGGTTCTTGGAATTTCTTATATGCATATCTTTTATCCAAAACCATATTTAGAGCTTAATACCAAAAACATAGATATTTCATCTTGATTGTGTAGTAGATCATATCCATGCACACTATGCTTTAAAATGAATAACAATATCTTGTTTTGTATTTTGAGAAGTTTTGGAAAAACAAGTTTTGGTAAAATACAGTTTTCATCTGAACCAATATTTCCAAGTTACAAAAATAGTCCAATATTTTATAACATGCCTTGATTTTGTGCAAGCATGTTTGTATATCAAAGTATATTGGTAAAACTATTTTTGTAGATTTTTCAGTATTTTATGGGATTTTATTTGAGCCAAAAAGACAAACTTTTTAATCCTAGAAAATTGTTTCAGGCTTCAGATAAGTCGACTTACTACCTTTATAGTCGACTAACACTGAAGTCGGTCGACCGGTTGGGTCGACCGACGTGCACAGACGTGCACGCCTTTGTGCACTGGAGGACGGCCGACCGTGCCGGTCGACCGATCCAGAGAGCTCTGCTCTCTAGAAATTTCGGCCGACCGTACGGGTCGACCGACAGAGAGTTCTACTCTCTGCTCCAGTGGCTTGGTCGACCCGGGCGGTCGACCGTGGCTCCAATGGTCGGATTTCTGACCGTTGGCGGTCGACCGGGCGGGTCGACCGGCAGGCCTGACAGACCCCAACGGCTATATTTTTCTGGCCTATAAATTTGGGGGTTTGGTCATTGTTTTGCAACAAGATTTTAGGAGAGCTTTGAGCCAGTTTTTCCCACTCCATTAAAAGAGTTTTCTCCACATATTTGAGTGCAAATACTTCCAATCAAAAGGGAAGATTTTATTTAGAGTGTGTTAAAAGAGATTCTTTGAGTTTTCCTCCACCATCTCTTTTCTTGTTTTCTCACAAATACACTTGAGTTATCCATTGCTATATCTACCCAATAGGGAGTGTTATTGTGAGAGGATTTTAGGTGATCAAGAGTTGTGATCACCAAAGTTCTACTTTGTTCTTTGAGAAGATGGACGGTTGTGTTCGCATTGTTTCGGGTCCTAGTGAGGACTCGGTTGTTTCGAGTTCGGGTGCGAACTCTTATTTGAGGTGCGGCCTCGGCGAGCTGGTGGGCTTGCGTGTGTACGGGACTAGGGAGTCCGAGGGCTTGTAGGTGTTGCGGCACCGAGGAGAGATCCATTGGGATCTTGCATAGTGGAAATCCTTCGTGTGTCGAAGGCGGGGATGTAGACCAAGTGTGCTCGAACCTCGAAACAAACCCTTTGTATTTGCGATTGCCTTTTTTCTCTCTCTCTCCCCCTTACTTATATCTTGCATTCAATTATAGTGTTAATCTTTATATGCTTGATATACTTGTGTGCTTTATTGATATACTTGCTTGGGTTGTTTGCTAACACTTGTATTTAACCAAGAGAGCCAACGCGGCACCTCAACCCATTCAAGGGGAATCTAGAGGAGTTAGTCCAGAGGCCTTCACGGAGAATTCGGTTACATTCTTGTGTTACACATAGTGTTTAGCGTAAAAAAATTAATTTGGTCATAATTGTTTTTAGCTTCCGCATCATTCATCATTTAGTGACCATTAGATTAGCCATCACCTATTCACCCCCCTCTAGGTGAACCTTCAATTGGTATCAGAGCTTGGTACTCTGATTTGGGTCTAATAACCTAGAGTTAAAGATCCTCATTTTTAGGCTAATCACAATATTTTGTACACACACCATGGAGTTCATGTCACCACCCACTTTTGACATTCTTAACATCCAAATTTGGAAGGTTAAGATGTCATTGTACCTCAAGGCCTTAGGCATTCATGTTTATCTTGCTACAATTAAAGATTCTTATATTAATGATAGCAAGTACATTGAGGCTAATGCTAAAGCCCTAAATGCTTTGAAGAGTACCCTAAATGATGATTACTTATTTAGGGTTGCTAACATTGACTCGGCTTTTGTAGCTTGGAACATCATCACCTCCCTTGGCGAAAAGGATCTATATTATGCCGGGAGCGATTCGGATGTTGGAAGTGACACCTCCAACAAGTGCTATATGGTCCAAGGGGATAACCCCCTTGAGGTAAACTCCGAATCCGATGATGAAGACATGTCATATGATGAGCTTACTACCTTTTGTCATCTTGTGCTTGAAAAATATGACACGCTTAAAAAGAAGAATAATAATTTGAAAAAGAACATTGCTTGCATGCATAAAGAACATGATTCTTTTAGAAGTAACATTGCATGTTTAGAAAAAGATAACAAAAATTTGAAAAAGAATTTTGATTGCATGCTTAAAGAAAAAGATTCATTAGCAAACAAGATTGCATGCTTAGAAAAAGAAAAAGAAGATTTAAAAGATGAAAATGTTTTCTTGATGACCAATTAAATAATCTTTGTGAAGGAAACGCTATTTTGAAAAATAAAGTTGATTTGGTGGAAAAACAAAGGTAGTTGTTTTTCAAGAAAATAAGTCTTTGAAAAGAAAGATTTGTGAAAAAGAAAAAGAATTTGTTTCGAAAAAGAAAAAGAAAAATGATTTTTATCTCATTATGCTTTACATGCTACCACTAATGAGATTAAAGATTTGAAAAATAAAATAGATAGTTTGAGCTCTAATTTGAGCACATGTGCATTCAATCATACTAGATTGGAGTCTATGTTTTCAAAGAACAAACTCCATCCATTCATGTACATCATCATGCTTATGTTGAACATCATGATCATTCACACACACATAAGCATACTAAGGTGTACACATGTACACATTGTGGTCGCAAAGGCCATTTAGCAAAGTTTTGTTATGATAATATTAATTCTCTAAATTTTGCTAATTATAAAAATTTTGGGTTCCTCAACATAAGACTAACCCCCGTGGACCCAAGAAAATATGGGTACCAAAATCCCCACCTTTTACTTTTGATGTAGGTGAGGGCTCTCACAAGACGTAAGAGAATTGGTGCCTTGGTGGTGGATGCAATGGACTCTATGGGCACATCTTAAACGCATCACTATAAAGGAAGCTTGGTGGGACAACCACCATATTTGGAGGTTTAGAGTTGGTAACAATCTCTAAACTCCTACTTTTATGTACATACTTTTAATTTCATATATCATATAGCATGTTCATATTTTTGTGTGCTTCATGTGGTATTTACATGCTTAGATGTAGAATGTGTCAAACTTGCATTTATACATATATGAATAGTGAACTACAATTGACTCATATATATTTGAACTTCATGCTCATTTGTATCCACTATATGCATATGTATAGACTAGTTTTGATGATTCTCTTTTTATACATGTTTTGCCAATTTTTATGCTTTACTTCATATATATGTATTTTTAATTCAAATCTAATAAATATACATGTATACCCGTGAGTCTCTTGCTTTCATGCATACACTATTTGTAGACTCTTTTATATTTGGGATATGTATGTGTATTGTTAGGATTGGATAAATCATACATATACCTTGAAGTTTACTTTAAGATGCAAAATAAAAATTTTCATGATTTGTTTTTAATGAGAATAAAATTTCATGTCTTGTCTAAAAATGAGATTCATGTTTGATTGAGCTTCATTGTCTATTTTCATGAAAATGTCATTTACATAACCTTTAAACACTCATCTTTTACTTTTTCCAGATAATTTTGAGTTTTATGGACTATGAGTGCTTGAATTTTTATGTACTTAGTATAATTCATGAAAAACATATGATATGATGTATTTGAAGGATCTTTAACTAGTTTGTCAAGAATCTATTTAAACTAGTTATTTGTTCTTCAAATTAGTTTATGAGACATACACATGATCTTACTATTCTTCAATCATAAATTCTTTTGTGTTCTCAAAATTTGTTTGATGCTTCATGATTTGAATATTAGTTTATATGTTAGTTTTGTCAACACTAGGATTTATACTTGTACATATCATGGGCCACAAATAAATCTATTTATATTTGTGCTTGAATGCTTAATTGAACCCATGAAATGTGCTTGTATTGCTTGGTTTTGATGATGGATACATTTTTAAACTTGTATTCTCACTTTTTGGATTTGATTTATGATCATGTGATTTCATTTCATGTATATGTCTATTTTGCCAAACCTTAAGATATACATGTATACCTCTTGAGTCATTTGTCTTTAATGCAAATCTATTTATATGGACTCAATTGTATTTAAGAGATATGTATGTATAATTATTGTGTTGTCAAAACATACATATATCTTGAAATATAAATTATGTGTGATGATTTTCATGTCTTCATGATTTAAAGGAATATTGAGATTAATTGACATTTTTTGCTTTATTCCTTACTTGAAGGATTTCGTACTAGTTTTAAAAACATTTTCATATTAACTAGTGCAAATTCTTCATATGGTAGAGTATATGATACGCTTACTCTTCAATTGGTATCATTGGATATTTTCAATGGTGTCAATATGATTTTTATATACTCATATTTTGATTGTATGTATGAATGCTTTCAAATTTAAATTATATCAATTTCTATTGGTATTATCTTTCATATATATATGATCTATTTGTGCTTTAAGAGAGTGAATCAATTGTTCTTAAAACACAATGTATATGCTAAGCTTAATTCAACTTTCAATTGGTAATTCTTAAAGCTTATGCAATATGTTTTCAAAATTGATATCAAAATAAAAATATGTTTACTTGATATCTCAAAATGTGTTTTATCGAGAGAATTCAAAATTTTGTTTGATAAGAGAAATTCAAAATTTTTGATTTGTATTGCCTATATGCAAGGAGAGCTTAACATCTCTCTTACATATAGATTCATGTTGAGTATATTATAAATTGAGGAGTTTGACAACTCTTCTTTATATAATATACGTGTGTAGGGGGAGCTTCACATCTCCTCTTATGCATTACATAATATGTGTTATGTGAGTTAGGGCTTGTCATCCCTTCTTCATGTAATGCATATGTGTAGGAAAGCTAACTTAGCGTCTTCCTCTTCATGAATGTATATCGCATATAAAATTTTATTGATTGATTTGTATTACCCCTTCTTGATCTCTTTGTTTTTGACAAAAAGGGGGAGAAAAAATTTGTTTGATTTGATTTCACTTTGAACCCTTTGTTGATGATTGATAAAAAGGGGGAGAAAGATTTTGAGTTTATATGCATGGTTGAATAAGATTTATGTTTATGCATATATATTTTTTATATTGCAAATAGGAGAAAAAGATTTTGATTTATGCTTGTTGCATGTTTTATCTCCATACTTACATACATATTCATGTGCCTCATTGCCATATCTATTATTTATTTGTTATGCATGAGTTAAGGGGGAGCTTCTTTGAAGCTTAACTTTAATCCATGCATATATAACTTCATGAGTTTTGTCATCATCAAAAAGGGGAGATTGTTGGCCCAAAGGCCTATCACCCTAGTTTTGATGATGATCAACTCATGAAGTTATGTTTACTAATGATCTTGTATTTAATTAGTGACAGATTCATTATCAAGATCTTAGTAGGTGCATAGCTCAACAAAGGATAAATTGTCAAGATTTGGAGCTAGCACGGTGTGATCCAAGGAGCTTTTGGATCAAGCTTGGACCAAGTCAAGAAGATGAGAAGCCTTCAAGTGAAGACTTCAAGAAGATGAAGACTTGTGTCTAGGTATAAGATTTTATTTTTGTTTTAGATAAAATGTAAAGGATAGAGTAGTTGGTGGATTGCTCAAGTATATATCACACACACACTCTTGATTTAATTGTCTTTTCATAAAAGAATTTTCAGTTTAGAAATGACTTTCATTTTGGAAAAATACTTTTTGGTTCTTGGAATTTCTTATATGCATATCTTTTATCCAAAACCATATTTAGAGCTTAATGCCAAAAACATAGATATTTCATCTTGATTATGTAGTGGTCATATCCATACACACTATGTTTTAAAATGAATTACAATATCTTGTTTTTGTATTTGGAGAAGTTTTGGAAAAACAAGTTTTGGTAAAATACAGTTTTTCATTTGAACCAATATTTCCAAGTTACAAAAATAGTCCAATCTTTTATAACATGCCTTGATTTTGTGCAAGCATGTTTGTATATCAAAGTATATTGGTAAAACTATTTTGTAGATTTTTCAGTATTTTATGGGATTTTATTTGAGCCAAAAAGACAAACTTTTTAATCCCAGAAAATTGTTTCAGGCTTCAAATAAGTCGACTTACTACCTTTATAGTCGACTAACACTGAAGTCGGTCGACCGGTTGGGTCGACCGACGTGCACAGACGTGCACGCCTTTGTGCACTGGAGGACGGTCGACCATGCCGGTCGACCGATCCAGAGAGCTCTGCTCTCTGGAAATTTCGGCCGACCGTACGGGTCGACCGACAGAGAGTTCTACTCTCTGCTCCAGTGGCTCGGTCGACCCAGGCGGTCGACCGTGGCTCCAACGGTCGGATTTCTGACCGTTGGCGTCGACCGGGCGGGTCGACCGGCAGGCCTGACAGACCCCAACGGCTATATTTTTCTGGCCTATAAATTTGGGGGTTTGGTCATTGTTTTACAACAAGATTTTAAGAGAGTTTTGAGCCAGTTTTTCTCACTCCATTAAAAGAGTTTTCTCCACATATTTGAGTGCAAATACTTTCAATCAAAAGGGAAGATTTTATTTAGAGTGTGTTAAAAGAGATTCTTTGAGTTTTCCTCCACCATCTCTTTCCTTGTTTTCTCACAAATACATTTGAGCTATCCATTGCTATATCTACCCTATAGGGAGTGTTATTATGAGAGGATTTTAGGTGATCAAGAGTTGTGATCACCAAAGTTCTACTTTGTTCTTTGAGAAGGCGGACGGTTGTGTTCGCATTGTTTCGGGTCCTAGTGAGGACTCGGTTGTTTCGGGTTCGAGTGCGAACTCTTGTTTGAGGTGCGGCCTCGGCGAGCCAGTGGGCTTGCGTGTGTACGGGACTAGGGAGTCCGAGGGCTTGTAGGTGTTGCAGCACCGAGGAGAGATCCATTGGGATCTTGCATAGTGGAAATCCTTCGTGTGTCGAAGACGGGGATGTAGAGCAAGTGTGCTCGAACCTCGAAACAAACCCTTTGTGTTTGCGATTGCCTTTTTCTCTCTCTCTCTCTCTCTCTCTCCCCCTTACTTATATCTTGCATTCAATTATAGTGTTAATCTTTATATGCTTGATATACTTGTGTGCTTTATTGATATACTTGCTTGGGTTGTTTGCTAACACTTGTATTTAACCAAGAGAGCCAACGCGGCACCTCAACCTATTCAAGGGGAATCTAGAGGAGTTAGTTTAGAGCCCTTCACGGGGAATTCGGCTACACTCTTGTGTTACACATAGTGTTTAGCATAAAAAGATTAATTTGGTCATAATTATTTTTAGTTTCCGCATCATTCATCATTTAGTGATCATTAGATTAGCCATCACCTATTCACCCCCCCTCTAGGTGAACCTTCAGGAGTGTTCCCGACTCAAAGGTGGAAATGTGAGCACTAGCCTACGGACCCCCTCTCGATTAGCTTACGGACAGTTGAAATCCTCATCTAGGGGAGTGTCCCCCACTCGGAGTCCATGCCACACTGATGGGAGTGTCTCCCACCAGAATACCTGACGCTTGTACATCACGATGTGGGAGTGTCCCCCACTCAGAGGCGACAATGCAAGCTCTAACCTACAGGCCCTCTTGATTAGCTTATGGGCAGTTGAAACCCTCCGCTTGGGAGTTTTCCCTGCTCGAAGTCCCTGTCCCACTGATGGGAGTGTCCCCCATCAGAATCTCTGACGCTTATATGTCCCGATGTGGGAGTGTCACCCACTCAAAGGCGGCAACGCAAGCACCAGCCTACTGGCTCCCTCTCGATTAGCTTATTGGCAGTCGAAACCTTGGATGTAGGAGTGTCCCCCACTCGGAGTCCTTACTCTGCTGGAGGGATCCCCCTCTCAGAGCCTCCAATGTTTGCAGATACCATGATGGGATTACCCCACTCGGAGACATCGCAAACTCACCAACACCCCAATGCCAACCAACTATACTAGAGGTAGAAATCAACACTCTGAAGAGGCATGGTCATATCAATTCTAAAAGCCAATGGTAAAAATAAGCCAGGCAAGATCTAAATATAACCATTGTCACTCCAAAAAGTATTTCCATTTCAAAACATATTTCATTCCAAAGATATTTTCATTCCGAATACTATTCCGTTAAATTTATTTATTACAACTGACAAGCGTAATACAAGATCCTTGTACATCTCTGTGTTTCCATTTTTGAAAAAGAAATACAGAAGATCCAGGTCCAGATGCTCCAGTCCATCTCGCTAGCCCTACCTCTGTGTCCTATTAAGGCAACAAAATAAGGTCTTTCAAGGAGCCTTCGGGAGGCATAACAATGCTCATGACACCAAATAGACTTCGACAAAACACGCAAGGAGGTGATGGTATCACATCCCTTCTGAGGTGTTCTATGAGAGAGCTTCGAATTCTGAAAAGAGGAGTGGTTTGTCAGCTCATCCAGCCGGCGAGCTCCCTCTCCATTTTCCTTGTACACATCATCAGTAAAGAGGCTGACGATCTCAAGGCCAAAGCTTGCTTGCCCAAAATCAAGCAACCCGAAATTAGATCGTCCGATCCCGTTAAAGCAAGAATCCTATCTGTCATCCTCAATGGCAGTACCCTGTCATGGTAACTAATGCGCCGTAAAAATTTCTTCATGATAACTAATATGACGCACCAGCCAAGCTCCCTAGAAGAGAAGCCAGATCACCACTTCCTCATCCTCCTCCATCTCCTTTTTCTTCCTCCATTTGATGAAGAGAAAAGAGGAGAGTATGGCGACCCAGCAAGAAGGAAGAAGTTAGGGTTTCGAAGCAAAGATTTTTTAGAAGACAGCTAATATGATTTTCTCCTATAGATCTCTCTCAATTTATAGATGGATGAGAACCCACATCGCCTTCAATGCAAGCTCCAGCCTATGGGCCCTTTCGATTAGCCTATGGGTAGTTGAAACCCTCCACTTGGGAGTGTCCCCTACTCGGAGTCCCTACCCAGCTGATGGGAATGTCCCCATCAGAATTTCTGACACTTATATGTCCCGATGTGGGAGTGTCTCCCACTCAGAGGTGGCAACACAAGCACCAACTTACAAGCTCCATCTCGATTAGCCTACTGGCAGTCAAAACCTTCGATGTGGGAGTGTCCCTCACTCGGGTCCCTACTTTACTGCAGGGATCCCCCTCTTAGAGCCCTCCAAAGTTTGCAAATACTGTGATGGGATTACCCCATTCGGAGATAACATTGCAAGTTCACCGACACCCCGATGCCAACCAACTATACTAAAGGTAGAAATCAACACTCCGAAGAGGCATGGTCATATCAATTCCAAAAGCTAATAGTAAAAATAAGTCAGGCAAGCTCTAAATGTAACCATTGCCATTCCAAAAGATATTTCCATTTCAAAAATATTTCATTCCAAGATATTTCATTCCGAATACTATTCCGTTAAATTTATTTGATTATAACTGACAAGTGTAATACAAGATCCTTGTACATCGCTGTGTTTTCATTTTTAAAAAGGAAATACAGAAGATCTAGACCCAGATGCTCCAATCCATCTCGCTAGTTCTACCTCTCTGTCCCACCAAGGCAGCAAAATGAGGTCTTTCAATGAGCCTTCAGGAGGCATAACAATGCTCATGACACCAGACAGACTTCGGCAAGACACACAAGAAGGTGATGGTATCACATCCCTTCCGAGGTGTTTTATGGGAGAGCTTCGAATTCTGAAAGAGGAGTGGTTTGTCAGCGCATCTAGCTGGTGAGCTCCTTCTACTTTTTCCTCGTACACGCCATCAGTAAAGAGGCTGACAACCTCAAGGTCGAAGCTTACTCGCCTAAAATCGAGCAACCCGCAATCAAATCATCTGATCCAGTTGAAGTAAGAATCTTACATGTCATCCTCGATGGCAATAGCCTATCATGGTGACTAATGCGTCGTAACAATCCCTTCATGGTAACTAATATGACACACCAGCCAAGCTCTCTAAATAAAGAGCCAGATCACCGCTTCCTCATCCTCCTCTATCTCCTTTTTCTTCCATCTAATGAAGAGAAAGAGGAGAATATGGCGATCCAACAAGAAAAAAGAAGTTAGGGTTTCGAAGTAAAGATTTTTGAGAAGAGAGCTAATATGATTTTCTCCCACAGATCTCTCTCAATTTATAGATGGATGAGAATCCACATTGCCTTTATTCAAACTACCAATCTCTGAAAAGTCAGCCCACTTCTCGAGATTTTCGGTCAACAAAAAGTGCAGAAGATCAACCGTCATCATCAAACCATAAAATCCTACAATCCCAATCATAATGATGCCAGAATTCAAAGAGACGCAGGATGCAACTTTTGAGAAATTTAGCACCGATGTGATAACTGGCAGCCGACGTATGATCTCCAATTAATTTCAGAATATCTGTAATGATCCGAAGAGATTTGTCATATGCTCCTTTATATATAAGAACCAAAGTGAGTTTAAGGCATTGAGATTTCTTCAGATCCACTTCGCTCCCCTGACTTTCCTTCCGCAGGCTCCGACAAGTAGGGAAGCGGGGGCATCTGCAGTGGTAAAAAATTAGCACCATGATGATGGTACATGTCCAAACTACTGAGATATTGCCCCAAGACATCCACAACTCCAGAGTCAATCCCGATGCCTCTGCCATGTCCAGTCTTCCTGGAGCTGTCCTCTATCCGGAAGATGTTTCTGACTCAGAACCTCATTTCACCATTCCGAGACCTTTACCTCTTCAAGGCCTCTACTTCTTTGAAGTCCTCACCGCCTCAGCGTCTTCTCCACTCCCAGACCCTCCCCATTTTGAAAGCTTTAGCTCTGAACCTAAAACTCCAATAACAAATTATCCCTGATCTCCGCCGATAGTTATGTAGCTCCATCCTTCACCATGTTCATAACATGTAAGGCCCCTATCAACGTGGAAAGTTATGAACACTGAAAGATTCCCCAGTATGCTATCCCAACAAATCAGCGTCAGTGATCACGACCATTACAACAAATCCAGCACGATCAGATCGTGCAGTTACAATAGTCCATCAATTCCACCTCCATGGCAGAATCCATGTAAGGTATATACTATTCTTCTTCTCCAAGGAGAAGGAGGTCACTTTCCTAACTCTCAGAGCACACTCTCACCCTACTATACTGGAAGTTTCGTTGTTCCAGTCTATCATTACACACTAGCAGTTTTCTTATACTAGTCAATCTCACTACACTAAAAGTTTTCTTGTTCATGTCCACCATTACACACTAGCAGTTTTTGTGCTAGTCTGCTCTTCCACCACACCGATAATTTTCTTGTGTCGGCCCGCATTTCCTTTTCACTTACTGATTCTCATACTCGAGGGTCTTAAACTGACACCACATCGGTGTTCCTAACTTAAAAAGTTTCCTTTCTCTATGTACTCTGACAGGTCATTTTTTCTTTTGAAAATGTCCAGTAATTTGTGACGGAGATCATCTACTGCGAACTGGTGAGATTTTTCCCACCACAATCTCAAATGTAACGAGTAAAGACATTCCTTTCTTTATTGACAACTATATTAAGAGACCACTAGACTTAATTAATAATTCTTGAAATGTTTCTGACACTTCGTGGAACCGGACCAACGCAATGCGTGTGTCGGCAATACGTATTCTAATTTGTGAATATTGGCCTGGCATGATTCATGTGTCCACAATATGCATCACGGTTTGTAGAGACTATCTTGTTACCATTCGTGCTTATGCAGTGTTTCGCTCTCACTTTGGGTCTGCTTGGCTTACTGCAAGTGAGAGGAAAAAGAGTAAGTGAGAAATAGAGATGGAAGAATGAAAGTGCAAATGAAAAATTAGAATTTGTGCAATTAAGTATTCCATTTTTTGTTGTAATATGAAAGTGTAAGTGGAGAAGTATATTGTGTTTTCCGGTGTTTGGTTAATAGTGTGAAAGTATAAGTGAAAAAGTTGACTACAAAATTAACCGTTTAGTGATTTAAATAATATCAATATTATTAAAATAAATCTGTTACTAAAAATTAAGATGTATAATAAATTTGTCAATTAAATATTAAATAATATTAAATTTGATATTTTAAATATTTAAAAAATGAAAGGTGTAAAAAAAGAAAAAAAAAGAGTTTTCTTATTTTCAATTTTTTAGTTAAAATAAAAAAGAAATGAAAAAAATGAGTTTTCCTACTTTTCATTTTCGATTGTCCAATTGAACCCATAGACGTTTCTTTTATCGGTATAATATATATAAAAAAATTTTTTGTACATGAACATAATAATGTTATGGAGGAGAAGATCAAATCGATTTGAAGGTTGATACTTCGTGAGTGCCACTTGTTCTCAAGATGACGAGGCAAGGCTCTATCTGTCTCTCAAATGCAGTATCACATCAAATATCCATAGGCATGATGTGGATGAGGGCTCACCATAGCTCGCCATCACATTGGTGACATGTTCTGGCCCCACTAAGGGGGTGCATGACTGGATTGGTTCAACCATCCAAGTCTAATCATTTATCATGACCAAGTCATTTCTTTTCCTTGACCAAGATTCCTTATGAATCAAAAACACAGTGACATTGATTTCCTGAGTTGTGACCCATATTCCTTGCAAATCATCTCTTTTATTCCTTGCAAATCATCCCTTTCATATCTCATTTTTCTCATTATTTTTATGGTGGAGATTTTCTGATACGATTGATCGAACAATCAGCTTCACATAACAAGCAAGAAGATATTTTGATTATTGAGTGATAATCGAAGATTCAACATAGTAAACAAGCGGAGACAGAAGATTTTTACATGAAAATTCAAATTGAAAAAAATCACAGAGAGAAGGAAGAGAAATCACTATAGTCCCCAGGTTACAATGAACTCTATGGAATATTATAGTGTTTACAACTTCTCGGATCCGAGCCCCCTCTCGATGGACCTCCAGGTGCATAAGCGTTGTAATTGATGGCGCAAATATTCTGATCTCCAAAACTGTATGATTTGCACGTTGAGATTTTCTCATAACTATTCAGATTGTAACGTCTAATTGTTTGGATGATATGCAGAGATATCCGCCACTATTCATAACTGTTTCCACTAAAATAGAGGTGTTGAAACATTTAGAATGTGGAAAAAAATATAAATTCATAATGAACTCCATGAATCGAGGAATCTTGCCGCTGAGCAGTATCCAACGTGGAGGCAGAAGTCTTCGTAGAGGGCTTTCGTTGTGGGGATCATGGCCTCTGGCTAGTGGAATGGTTCCTCCCGAATTGAGTATCCGGGTGGATAATCCGGGATAGATGTAGTCAGTGATCAGGGACCTGACAGTTGCGGATGTCGGAGAGGGATCTCAGGTCGAGTCTGGACTCGAGACAAGGCCTGAGGTGATCTTCTTGGACCCGCAATGGGCCAACTAGTATGTCAAGTTTGTTATTCGCTTGAGACGCTCCTGATACAGTGGAACTCGTATTATGATCTTAACGAGGGTCAGAATTTGACCCTTGCGGATGCCCTCGCTCTTTCCATTGCCAGAGTCGTGGGAGGGGAATCGGAAGAGCAAAATTGGTAGGAGCCTTTAAGTACTTTTGAGTTCTTCTGAAAGTCTATGAAAGTGAAGATCTTTTGGATTGATATGAAGATTGCACTGTGATTGGGGGAAAACTGTGCACGAAAACACGTATTTTAGAAAATCAGTGAAATTATATATGTGTGCTTTGACTTCTTTGATACTTCTGTTAGTATATTGGCTATACAGGTTGAATGCACAGGGATGAAAGGTGATAAAAGCATTAATAGCTCATTCACGTGTATATTAACGAGTTCTTCTTCATTAAAGAAAAAGAAAAAGAAAAAAGAAAAGAAAACAAGAAGTGATAGGTAGAGAAGGCGATGAAAACGTTGATGAAAAGATAAAAGAATGTTTTTGGAATCGGTAGAGGAAAAAAAACAAGAAAGTAGAAAGCGAGATAAACACAAAGTGACAAGTGGGTTAAAGTGATTTAGAAAATAGAAAAAAGATGAACTTATGGTAAAATGATGAAAACAAGAGTGAACGAAGAAGATGGTGAAAATATCTATAAGAAAAGAATAAAATAAATTTAAAATTGGGTTTTTAAAACAAAGTAAAAAGAGAAAGAAAGCTCATGGTTTCTAACTACTAGTTACTCCACTACCATGCTAACCTCTTAATGATAGTTAACTCACATGGATCCTTGGCCACACTAATCCTTGACTTCAAGATACGATACAAAATATGACACATAAGATTGTTCTCCCACATTCAAATCACACAACATGGTACAAGCTACTATTAGATCATTAAAACCAATTAGAGGTGAGCATGGAATAAAGAAGACATTGTAAGTTAGCTTGTTAGTGGTTAGATTTTAGAGTGTTAGAATCCATCATCATGAACTATCAATAGCTCTTGCTAAAATAAGACGCAGTAGAGGTTATTAGATTCATGTGGATTATCAAGTAAGAAATTAGTAAGTTAGTGATTAGTAGTTAGTCACCATGAGAAGAAACTAGCTAAGAATCAAGTAGAAGAAAGAGAAGATTACAATAGAGAAAAAAAGAGTACATAGATTATCACTCTCTAGTACAAGATCCCTCTTTCTCTCCTCTGAATCTATCTCTGCCCTACTAGGTGAACTAAAAAAATAAAGAAAAATACAGAAGAAAAGAAGAATAAAACCTAAAATTAATTCTAAGGAGAAAACCATAATTCTCGCTGTTCAACCCTGTTTCTGGCCTTCTGTAGGGATATATATATATATATATATATATATATATATATATATATATATATATATATATATATATATATATATATATATATATATATATATATATATATATATAGGGCTTACTGTACCTCAGCCTGCAGGCTGAGAGAGTTTCTCAGCCTGCGGGACGTGGCTGAATATAGGCCATACATCGGTCGCAGAGTGTGGGCGCCAAAAAAAATCAAAAAATCCCGCCTAAACAATCGTGAAACAAATTGACAAAAATACCCCTTTTATATGACGACGGCGACTTCTAGCATTGAAAAGTAAAAAAATATTCCATGGTCGCATACTTAATACAGAATAAAGAATACCGGAGGAAACATGCTATCGTATAGCAATGCGACCTCCTTCAGTACTGCGACCAAAGTCGCAAACTTCTTTCTCATTACGATGGTGATGACGAGGATTAGAAGTTTAAAAAATTGTATTTTATTTTTTTTAAATATATAAATCTGTTTTCTAAAGTTAATTATGTGAATTACATTTTTTACTATTATGTCTTGGTTGAAAATGCTGTACAATTGTTACAAACCTTCATTTTAAATATTTTACGCTAAATGAATATACTGCGACCATGGACGCAGTTAATAATTATATTACTTCACCCTTATAAATTTTTAAAATGAAAAGGTTGCGACATTGGTTGCAGTTGCTGGACGCAGACTTAATAAATACACTGCGACCTTGGTCGCATTTGCTGGACTTTAGTCTTAATCAACAACAACACTGCTACCTTGGTCGTAGTTTCTGACCGTAGTCTTAATAAAATAAACGACCGTAGTCTTAATAAAATAAACTGCGACCTTGATTGCAGTTGTTGGTGTTTAGTCTTAATAAAATACACAGCAACCTTGGTCGTAGTTGCTGGTCTTTACTCTTAATCAACAACATCACTGCGACCTTGGTCGCAGTTGGTAGTCTTTATAAATAATCAACAACAACACTGCGACATTGGTCGCAGTTGATGGCCGCAGTCTTAAAAAAATAATCTGCAATCTTGGTCGCTATTGCTGGTCTTTAGTCTTAATCAACAACAACACTGCGACGAGGTGACACGTCACCGCAGCAGTTGCTTAGTCGCAGTCTTTGGTCACAGTGTCGACCCTGGTCGCAGTAGTTACTGTTTGCAATGTATCTGATTAGGCAAGGATAGTGTGAAGTTTTTGCACAAGTATTATGTAAAGAGGAAAGGTTTAGAGTCAACTTTTAGTGCTTGATCACTTCACAATGTAGTTAATATGATTGATGTATCCTTTCCAATCTCCGTTATAGCAATGGCTATACGGGTCGATCCTTCGGGAGAGCTCACGATGGAAGTTTTACGGTCTGTAGCGAAGAAAAGAAAACGAAGATTCTTCTTTGTATTTACACAAATGCAAGAAGCATGGAAAAGAAAATGAAAGAATTGGTGGATTTGTGCATAATGGAAAAGAAATCAAAAGAACTTTGGAAAGTGTATTGCTAAGAAAGAAAGCTATTGAAGAATTCTTTGAAGAAAACTTTAGATGAGAAAGGCCATGGCTAGCTAACTTTACCACTTCGCTAACTTACTAAGCTCAATGGTGATGCTTGATTGCCTCATGTTGATTCATTGGCAATAGAGATTACTTTGCTTGTTTGTTCAAGTACTTTACCGTTTGAAGATGAGTGTTCCTTAGGTCTTAACTTGTAGCCTCATGTTGATTCATTGGCTCCCAAGATAGATTATCAATGATGAACTCTAGGAGTGACACTCAAGGGATGCTAAGGAAGAAGATACAACATTCAATTACCATTCAAGACATAACAACAAATTAGCTTGAAATTAGCTTGAAGTAAAGAAGTTGTTCTACAAGTAGCATATGTTTGGTGATCCATCTCCATGTTCCATCAAGGCTCTTGTTCTAGACAAGGTTCTAAATGAGGCACACATGAGTCATATGGAGTTTGAACAAGCATTTACCAAGTGAAAACAACTCTACTTCCATGGAAAGCAAAAGAAACTCTAACAATGCAAGTATAGAAATTAGCAATCATCCAAAGAGATAGAAGTTAGCTAGGTAAGTTGTTAGCTAGCCATGTAAGAGAGATTTAGCTATCCATTGCACAAGAAACAAAACAACAATTCATGATGTAAGGCAATAGAAGTAAAGCAATAGAAATGCACTAGAAGTAAAACAAGAAAGTAAAGCAAAGTAAAGCAACGTACTAGAGATTGTAAAGAGAAGAATGAAGCTTTGTTTAATCCTCGCTTACAAGTAATGTCACCTCCTTGCTTACAAGCTTTCAACAGCACTCTCTTTTCTCTCTTTGACAAAATCTCTAGGAGGAAGAAGAGGGAGACTAAAACCTAGAGAATACTAAAACAAAATACAAGACTTTCCCCTAATTTCTCCTCTCTCTTCTCTGCTCTCTTGTGCAAGCCCTGGTCCTGTATTTATAGGCCTCAGAGAGAAGCATCTAGAGCCCAGGTTGTTGGAGAGAAATCTGGGCCCTAACCACCCTGTAACTGCCGCAGATACGCGAGAAAGCGCGGCAAAATCTTGGCCGTTCAGGCCAGATTTTCTGGTACAGGTTTGTTATGAGTTTGTTATCCACGTGGCCTTCTGGAAGATTGAGTTGGCGCGAGGATCTCTCCTGATTCTAGATTCAAACTTGGGCTCTTTTGGGCTTTGAATTAATCTCTTTAATTATTGCTAATTAAAGAGATTTTGGGCTTTTTCTCTTTAAGATGTGGACCTGCAAAAATAGAGAGAAGATGATCAAAAATCATATTTTTATTGACAATTTGCATGGTATGAAAGCGGTAAAATATGCAAATATGTATAACAATCACACCCCCATACCTAGCTTTTGCTCGTCCTCGAGTAAAACAAGAAAAGAAAAAGAAAGAAAAAGAAAATCCTAACTTGTTTATTACACCACTTTCTCAGGAAGGCACCTACGTATTATCTGGTCAGGACAATATTTGAATAAATACGGTTCATCCCAAAAGAAGAACCGCATTTGACGCATGAAACGTGTTTTTCCTGACTTGACCAATGAGAAGGTATTTGCCTGGTAGCAAGGTAATTCACTATGTCAGCATACCAAGGCTCTCCACACATCACAAAAATGTGTTCGTCAGGGAAATCGTCATTAATCGGTATTCTCTCCTTAGGTGCATTTGGGATTCTAGACAAGTGATCAGCTACCACATTCTCAACGCCCTTTTTATCTTTAATCTCCAGATCATACTCTTGCAAAAGAAGTATCCATCGAATAAGTCTTGCCTTAGCATCCTTCTTTTGCATTGAGTATTTTAGGGCGGAGTGATCAGTAAAAATTATCGTCCTGGACCCTAGCAGATATTGGCGAAATTTCTCCAACGTAAAGACAACCGCTAAAAATTCCTTTTCAGTAGTTGTATAAATGAGTTGGGCTTCATTCAGCGTTCTGCTAGCATAATAGATTACGTGTTGCCTAGTATCAATACGCTGCCCTAAAATAGCGCCGATAGCAAAGTCCGAGGCATCACACATAATCTCAAAAGGCTTGATCCAACTGGTGCAGAAATGATCGGTGCTGAGACAAGTCTACTCTTAAGCTCCTTCCATGATTTTTGACATTCTTTATCAAATATAAAGGGTACATCCTTTCCTAAAAGATTTGTCAAAGGTCTTGCAATATTGCTAAACCCTTGAATAAATCGTCTATAGAAGCTGGCGTGCCCTAAAAATGACCTAATGTCCTTTAAGCATGTTGGTTCAGTGAGCTTCGTTATGACTTCCACTTTAGACTTGTCCACCTCAATTCCTACACGTGAAACCTTGTGCCCAAGAACGATTCCTTACTTGACCATAAAGTGACACTTTCCCAGTTAAGTGTCAAATTTTTCTCCATACAGCGTTGTAAAACCAGCTTCAAATGGTACAAGCATTGCTCAAAGGAATCCCCATAAATCGAAAAATCATCCATGAAAATTTCCAGAAATTTCTCCACCATGTCTGAAAAAAGGCTCAGCATGCAACGTTGAAACGTTGCGGGAGCATTGCATAGGCCGAAGGGCATCCTTCGGTATGCAAATGTTCCAAAAGGACAGGTGAAGGTAGTTTTGTCTTGGTCCTCGGGAGCGATCGGGATTTGATTATATCCCGAATATCCATCCAGGAAACAATAGTACTCATGTCCCGCCAATCTTTCAAGCATTTGATCAATGAATGGAAGAGAAAAGTGGTCTTTACGTGTGGCAGTGTTCAACTTTCTGTAATCAATACAAACTCGAATCTTCGTTGGAAGACGTGTTTGTATCAATTCTTTATTCTCATTTTCCACCACAGTAAATCCAGCTTTCTTAGGCACAGCGTGAACTGGACTAACCCACTGACTATCGGATATGGGATAGATAATCCCATTGTCTAATAGCTTCAAGATCTCGTCTCTAACAGCTTCCTACATTATTGGGTTCAGTCTACGCTGTGGATCTCGTTTTGGCTTGGCATCTTCCGTCAGATGAATCCTATGTTGAACTATGGAAGGACTAATCCCCTTAATATCAGCCATGGTCCAACCAATGGCTTCTCTATTTTCCTTTAACACAGTAAGAAGGTCCTCTTCTTGTTGTTTAGTTAGATTGGATGCAATTATTACAGGAAAGGATTCCTTCTCATCCAAGTACTTGTACTTGAGATGGTCGGGAAGAACCTTAAGATCAGAAGAAGGGACAGGCTCTATCACTGGTTGTTCATGGTGCAAGGGAAGAATAGGGATGGAATTAGTGGTCCTTTCAACATTTGATTCAACAATCTGATCAAGGTTGAAGTCATCAGACTCCAACTCAAATTCCTCTTCAGACTCATACTCCACCTCCTCAACATGTTCACTAGTTAAACCCTCAATCAAGTTCACTTCGAAAGAATCATTGTCCAGATCCCTAGGCTGCTTCCCAGATGGAAGACATTCACCTCCTTTGTTATATCTCCGAAAGTTAGCCGCATTGATCCATTTCTATAGTTGATGATCGCATTCGCGGTGGCTAAGAAAGGACGTCCGAGAATGACAGGTGTCTGTGCTCTGTGATTTTGTACGGGTTGTGTTTCTAGAACGACAAAGTCTACGGGGTAAATGAATTTCCCGACCCGTATTAAAACATCTGTAATCTCCCCTTGGGAATCTTTACAGAGCGGTCAGCCAACTGTATCGTCATTTGGGTCGGGCGAAGGTTGCCTAACCCTAATTGCTGATACACGGAAAAGGAAGAAGATTTATGCTCGCGCCCAAGTCAAGCAAAGCCCTATTTATGGTGGTCTGCCCTATGATGCAAGAAATGGTTGGGCTCCCTGGGTCTTTGTACTTCACTGGGATCGGACCATTGAGCAGTTCACTTATGTTGGAAGCAAGAAGACTTTTTTAGGGACATTTGCTTTTCTCTTTTTTGTGCACATTTCTTTTAGAAATTTGCATAAGAAGGAACTTGTTGTATGGCATCAAGGAGAGGGACATTGATTTGAACTTGGTTGAATATCTCTCTTATCTTCTCCATGTGAGCATTCATCTTATGATTTGTAAGCCTATTTGGGAAGGAAACAACAGGCTTATATATTTGCTCATCAACTTTTTCTTTTCCTTTTGACTGGGAAGTGGATGGTTGTGTGCTTGAAGAAGGATTGTCTTGAATGGGTTGGATTGGAATAGAAGGTAGTGGTATTGGCACAGATTTGGTGGCTGATTTGAAACCTTATTATCTACATGCTTTCCAGACCTAAGGATTTGAATAGCTTGGCATTGGCTGGGGCTCAAATCTTCAACTTCGTGCAGGGGAACATGGGTTTGGGATTTGGTACAGGTTGGCTAGGTAGCATTCCTTTTTGTCTTTCAGTCAAAGAATTAGCCAACTGCCCTATCTGGATTTGCAATTTGTTCATGTCCTGCTGTTGATTGTTCATCATTGAAGCTTGGGTCTTAGATAAGGTCTCTATCATTTTCTCCAAATCAGAAATTCTCTTGTCTGAAGGGTTTGGTGGTGGATGATGCTGATACTGGGGCTGAAAATTTGCTTGGTAATGCACAGGATTTTGATATGACTGGAATCTTGGTGGACTTTGGTATGAATGGACATTTGGTGGGTTCTGGTGGTAAGTCGGTGGATGAGACTGAGTAGGGTATTGTTATGGAAATGGTTGCCTCGGCTGCTCAGGACCAGACTGACTCCAAGAAAAGTTTGGATGGTTTCTCCACCCCGGATTATATGTCTTGGAGTAAGGATTGTAAGTGGGTCTGGTGTATGCGGCATTCGTACTCTCCTGAAACATTTGAGTTTGATATACTGGACACTCCTCAAACAGATGATTCAGATCATGGCAATAGGTACAACCCGGGTTTACCACAGATGATGGGTTGACCTGTTTAACAGTAGAATTTTCCCTAGACTCTAGCAATTCAATCCTCTTCATCATTGTGTGATTTTAGCTTCTGCAGCTATCGAGGATCCTATGGAGTGTAAACCAGTTCTGAAAGTTGTGGGTGTGGGTTTCTCAGTACATGACTCCCACTGGACTGTCTTTTCAGCTAAAGCCTCAAAAAGATCCCAACCCTGATCTTCATCCTTCTTTAAGAATTCTCCTTGGCACATAGTTTCAAGGAGTGTCTTAGTCTGATAATCAAGCCCATCATAGATAATTTGGCACTAGCGCCATTTTTCTATACCGTGATGGGGACACAGGGCTATTAGGTCTTTAAAACGCTCAAAGTACTTCCAGAATGGTTCATTGGCTTCTTGTTTGAATTGCATTATATTTTTCCTCATAAGAGCTGTCTTATGGATAGGATAAAACTTTTTAAGAAAGACCTTAACAAAATCATCCCATGAAGAAATTGAGCTGACTGGGAGATTATAAAGCCACTTCTTAGCAATATCTTTAAGTGCGAAAGGTATAAACCTAAGTCTGACAGCGTCCTCGGTCAACTGAGAAATTCTCATCATAAGGCATACTTCTTCAAACTCTCGAATGAAGAAGTACACATCCTCAGATTCTAGGCCATGGAATCGTGGAAAAGTGTTTATGAACTACGGCTTTAACTTAAAGTTATTTCCATTTGTGGTTGGGAGGAGAATGCACGATGGAAGTGATGTGCGGATCGGGTAGAACTTGTCTTGCAACGAAACGTTATTGGTCATGACTGGGATTGTGTCAAGTGGTGGTGTATGTACTAGTGTAGAAATTCTCACAAGCCTAGCAGAATTCGGATCTCGATACCACTCTTGCATACAAAATTACACAATCAACGTGCACCGATCACACAGTGAAAAATGAAAAATAACAAACAAGAAAAAAGAAAAATCAATCCAAGCTATCTAGGGTTCCTGAACCTAGACGACTCCTAACTGATTAGATCATCCACAGGAGGTTTAGTGTAGACTCTGACTATAAGCAAATCAGCCAGGGAAGGGCAAGGTTGGTGGGAGGTTTTCCGTCAGAGACGTTCCTTAATTAAGTAACCAGCAACCTTCGGGCTTTCGGCCCTCAATCCCTTTCCTAGACACTGATTTTACAAAAGTCAATTTCCAACACTTTTTCTCCTTAGGATAATCTCCTAAGTGAGTCCGGATGTCCCTAGGGCCAGCGTCTAGCAGTTTTTATTTAGAAGCTTAGGATTGTGAGTGCTTGGGAAAATGATTTGTGGGCTAAGGAAAGGGTGATAAAATCCCCACCTTATCTTTTTTATGGGTAATGCCCTTAGAATTGATTTGTGCAAGTGTACGATGTAAACAAGCAAGGTTCACTCAAAGCGTAATTAAATCAAACAAAGTGTGAGTCCTAGTCAATATGCAATGCGTACGTACCTCGTCTCCAGCACTCTTCAACAGTAAAAGTAAAGGAATTGAAAGACACGTGCCTAGAGATGCAAATGTCTAAACAATTTTTTTAACTTTGCAACAAATTTTTTACTGTTGATTATTAGCAGTTATAAGGTGAAGCATACAAGATTAATTATTGCAGCAGCTGTATTTGCAGAGCAAGCAACCCTGCAGAAATTAGGTCAGTAGTTAACTCCTCCTTGCCGCAATTCTGCGGCAAAAGCCGTGAATCTGCGGCAATTCAGAGGACTTCTGGTTTCTGCTTTCGAGAGCAGAAGCCCAGAGCCACTTATATGTTTCTGCAATGCAAATTTTCCTGTTTTCTTCACCTGTAACCTGCAACAGAGAAGAAGATTCGTTTAGTTTCTCACTTGAAATCAAAAACCGTTGCTTTCCCCGGCAACGGCGCCAAAATTTGATTAGGTAAGGATAGTGTGAAGTTTTTGCACAAGTATTATGTAAAAGAGGAAAGGTTTAGAGTCAACCTTTAGTGCTTGATCACTTCACAATGTAGTTAATATGATTGATGTATCCTTTCCAATCTCCGTTATAGCAATGGCTATACCGGGTCGATCCTCCGGGAGAGCTCACGATGGAAGTTTTACGGTCCGTAGCGAAGAAAAGAAAACGAAGATTCTTCTTTGTATTTACACAAATGCAAGAAGCATGGAAAAGAAAATGAAAGAATTGGTGGATTTGTGCATAATGGAAAAGAAATCAAAAGAACTTTGGAAAGTGTATTGCTAAGAAAGAAAGCTATTGAAGAATTCTTTGAAGAAAACTTTAGATGAGAAAGGCCATGGCTAGCTAACTTTACCACTTCGCTAACTTACTAAACTCAATGGTGATGCTTGATTGCCTCATGTTGATTCATTGGCAATAGAGATTACTTTGCTTGTTTGTTCAAGTACTTTACCGTTTGGAAGATGAGTGTTCCTTTAGGTCTTAACTTGTAGCCTCATATTGATTCATTGGCTCCCAAGATAGATTATCAATGATGAACTCTAGGAGTGACACTCAAGGGATGCTAAGGAAGAAGATACAACATTCAATTACCATTCAAGACATAACAACAAATTAGCTTGAAATTAGCTTGAAGTAAAGAAGTTGTTCTACAAGTAGCATATGTTTGGTGATCCATCTCCATGTTCCATCAAGGCTCTTGTTCTAGACAAGGCTCTAAATGAGGCACACATGAGTCATATGGAGTTTGAACAAGCATTTACCAAGTGAAAACAACTCTACTTCCATGGAAAGTAAAAGAAACTCTAACAATGCAAGTATAGAAATTAGCAATCATCCAAAGAGATAGAAGTTAGCTAGGTAAGTTGTTAGCTAGCCATGTAAGAGAGATTTAGCTATCCATTGCACAAGAAACAAACAACAATTCATGATGTAAGGCAATAGAAGTAAAGCAATAGAAATGCACTAGAAGTAAAACAAGAAAGTAAAGCAAAGTAAAGCAACATACTAGAGATTGTAAAGAGAAGAATGAAGCTTTGTTTAATCCTCGCTTACAAGTAATGTCACCTCCTTGCTTACAAGCTTTCAACAGCACTCTCTTTTCTCTCTTTGACAAAATCTCTAGGAGGAAGAAGAGGGAGACTAAAACCTAGAGAATACTAAAATAAAATACAAGACTTTCCCCTAATTTCTCCTCTCTCTTCTCTGCTCTCTTGTGCAAGCCCTGGTCCTGTATTTATAGGCCTCAGAGAGAAGCATCTAGAGCCCAGGTTGTTGGAGAGAAATCTGGGCCCTAACCACCCTGTAACTGCCGCAGATACGCGAGAAAGCGCGGCAAAATCTTGGCCGTTCAGGCCAGATTTTCTGGTACAGGTTTGTTATGAGTTTGTTATCCACGTGGCCTTCTGGAAGATTGAGTTGGCGCGAGGATCTCTCCTGATTCTAGATTCAAACTTGGGCTCTTTTGGGCTTTGAATTAATCTCTTTAATTATTGCTAATTAAAGAGATTTTGGGCTTTTTCTCTTTTAAGATGTGGACCTGCAAAAATAGAGAGAAGATGATCAAAAATCATATTTTTATTGACAATTTGCATGGTATGGAAGCGGTAAAATATGCAAATATGTATAACAATCAGTATCTTATGCGACCTTGGTCGCAGTGTCATCTATGGTCATAGTTGTTTTGTTGCAATGCATGGCTGCGACCAAGTTCGTAGTTTATTAAAAAACAAATATGCTTTTTATTTATGTCCAGGCATTTATCTCCAGGCATGTGAAAATGATACAAAACGATCTCTTATACAATAAGATTGAGTGTTATAATATAGCAGTACAAAGAAGACTAAACATCAAAAAGATCCCTTGTTGACTAAGAGCAGTGGTGTTATTGAGGTCTTTTATTTATATCCAGACATTTATCTCCAGGCATGTGAAAATGATACAAAACGCTCTGTTATACAATAAGATTGAGTGTTACAATATAGCAGTACAAAGAAGACTAAACATCAAAATAGCCAAGAAGACTAAACATCAAAAGAGCCCTTGTTGACTAAGAGCAATCTTCTTCTTGAGGTCTGGTGGCAGCAGAATCCTCCGATTCCAACTGACCCTCCAAAGTGCCGGGATACGATCTTTCGTTGATGAACATCTCTTCACCAGAAGGTTATCCAGTGAGCATGGAGTTTCCTCGATGTCACTTCTGGGGTAAGAGAGGGAGAGTGAGACCTCACAAGGTATGCTACCCACCACTATATCCACCACATCCCCCGCCGCCATACCCACTCTGACCATCCGTTATCAGCAAGCTTGACTGGTGCATCAAGTCAGAGCAGATCTCGGTGAGGCTTAAGTCCTCGTCAGGGATCATGACTTCTTCCCTTGTGAACGACGAGGACCATGACTTCTTCCCTTGTGGACGATGAGGTCTATGACTTCTTCCCTTGTGGACGAACATCGATCAAGTTCGTCCATAGGGTCATCTTCATCCATGGAGGCAGACCCCTGTTAGAGACTCTGAAGAAGGCGGAAATTCTCAGAGCAATTGCTCTCGAAAGAAAACAATCTAATTATGGGCTGTTAAAGGGAGAGGGTGAGCCCTATTTATAGGCAGCCCATAATAACCATAATTAATGGTTCATTAATCAGAATCGTCGGCATTAATGGTCTCCAACCGCCAGCGCCGGTTTGGCATTAAAAGACATTAACGCCTAAATCCAATGAAGAGCCGACGCGTGGACAACCGCTTCGGGAAACAACGAATGGTGCGGGGTTCGTCAACGTAGGCTTGACGTTAAAAGATCTCATAAAATCTTTATGACAGGTCGCGTCTCACGGAGTGACTCCAAGTCGCATCAGACAACAGACAACTTTTCATTTTTCATTTAGATTCAAAAATGACTTAATCCAAAAACAACACTTAATAAAACAACACTTACTTAACGTACTGCGACCAAAGTCGCAGTCCATGTAATGCAACCCTAGATTGCAGTTGCTGGCCATCTTTATCAATAACAACACTGCGACCTTAGTCGCATTGAACCATGTACACTGCGACCAAAGACTTTGACTAAGGTCGCAGTTTAAATGTACAATGCGACCAAAGACTCTGACTACATTATATACAAAAAAATTAATTACTTAACGTACTGCGACCAAAGTCGCAGTCCATGTAATGCAACCCTAGATTGCAGTTGCTGGCCATCTTTATCAATAACAACACTGCGACCTTGGTCGCATTTAACCATGTACACTGCGACCAAAGACTTTGACTAAGGTCGCAATTTAAATGTACAATGCGACCAAAGACTCTGACTACATTATATACAAAATAATTAAACTATAAAGTAGAATTTTATCGCAGGCTGAAAAAATTGATCTGAAAAGATTTTATATTTTCAAAAAATTTTTATCGCAGGCTGAAAAGGAGAAACTAGATCTTTCAAAAAAGAGGTAAAGAAATAGGGCGAAAAGTAATTTATATCCTATAAAGAGCGGCAAAATAAAAGGGGGGAAAAATAATAATAAATAATAAAGAAAAGTTATCATAAGGGGTATTTGGTAATTTAACTTCTACCTAAAAGCAGGCCGCAAGTCAGTGAGGTGACAAATTGAGCCACGTCACCGCAGGCTGAGAGAGTACTCTCAGCCCGCGGGCTGATATACATTTTTCTCATATATATAGGCAAAATAAGGTTTTAGAAGACGAGATAATGCCACGCGTCAACGCGTGGTTCCACTATTAGGTTGCGGATCAGCAGCAAAACTAGGGACTTAGGTCCCTGTCTTTGGTTACTGCTTTGTCTGGTCTCGAGAAACTTCTATATGTCTCGAATTTGGGTATTTGGATCCATATTTTCGTAAGAATCGCGCCCAATTTCTGAATCTAATATATTTTTAGAAATTCTTTAGCTTGGTCTCTAAGTATTATGATTTAACCAAAATTGGATTTAATTAGGCTCTTATTCTGACCTTGCCCTTGGACTCTTGATTATCTGCAAAATAGACCAAAACACGGCTCAGAAATGATGTTTTATTCATAACTCGGTAGGAAAACATGATATGCAGATGCAGAATTGTAGACTAATCACACCCCCATATTTATCTTTTTCTCATCCCGAGCAAAATAAAAGAAAAACTAAACTACAAATGTTATTACACCACTTTCACAGGTGACGCGATTACACTGACCATGTGCAACAAGCCGTTAAACTTTTAGGTTTCTCCTAGAGGAAGAGTTTGTCTCCTGAGGGTTTTCAGCGGATTACACCCACAAAATCCATGAAGAAAGAAAATTAAAGTTAGTGTTTTAAAAACACTTTTTGAAAGAGAGAAAAGTTTTCGAAATATTTTTGCAAAAATTTAAGCGATCTAAGATAATAAATTCATAAAAATTATTCTTTCTTAAACTTAGTTTATATGCAAGATCTTGTCATCAATTAAGGTAAGAATTCAAAATTGGATTGAATATTTTATTCTTCATAAACCTAGTAATATGCACTTTGTGTTAGTGTAGATTTTTGGGATTTCAACTCAAACCATCAAGCCATTTATTTGTATATGTATATTTTTCTTCTCTTATTTTTCTTAGGCTTTCTAGTTTACCAGGGTAGTGAGCTTTTAGCCGATGAACCCAAATCATACAATCTTAGGGCACCATATGAGAAAATATCCTTTGGGGTTAAGGACTTGATTGAAATTTGACATGCACAAAAATACAGAATTTTAGAACTTTAAAATAAAGAGTGCAAGTACTCAATACTACCGCTATAGCAAGTGGCTATGCGGGTCGTGATCCACAAGGAGGGACTAGTGATGGAAGCTTTATAAGCAAGTTCTCTTTTATGCTACAATTAATGGTTAAAATTCTTCTTTTAGTTCTTAAAAAGAAAAGAGAAAAATGAAGTTAAAGTCAAGTTAGGAAGAAAGTGGTACAATGAGAAGATGGAGAAAATAGAAGTGATATCGTATAAAGAAATTGAAAAAGAATGATAAAAGAATTGATAGATTGTGGTGTTCTAAGCTAAAGAATTAAAAGAAAAGAAACTAAAAATTACTTGCTTCCTTTGGCCAAATACTTACCTTGAATCTGTGACAATGATGTTACCTTGAAGTGAGGCGATCAGCGCATAGTCCATAAAGGTTGATTCTCGTCTCTTTCACATTATATCATCAAGACGATGCAAGTATGAAGTGATACAGAATGAGACTAAAAATCCATCGTCATGAGCTATCGGTGGCACTCGCAAGGGCAAGGCTCTTTCGATACTATAAGACTCACTTGGATAGCAATTGGTACCAAAAGAAGAAAAGTAGAAAAGAAGGAGAAGAACACAAAAAATAAAGAAGAACTTACAAATGCAACTTTAGATTCAATCTTGTAATAATAAGAGAAAAAGAAGATAACTTACACCGGTGTCACTTTCAGTACAAGCTTCACTCTCGTTCTCCTATGAAACTCTGATCTCTTCTGAATTACATAAATAAAACTGAAAATTACATATAAATAAAAATAAAAATATGCACTAAAAAGAATGAAAAATGGACTAAATTCTATCTCTTCATCATCGTTCCGCCTGGTCTATGGAAAACCCTGTATTTATAAGCAAAACCCAACGGGGATAGACGTAAGAAGATAGGGGGAGCAAACGCTCCCCCTAACTCCCTAACAAAGTCGCAGAACCGCGGCAAAGGTCGCGTTTTCGCGGCCTTGCTGTGGCTAGGTGGCCACATCCGAGGGGTGGAGCTGCTTGATTTTGCGATCTGACTTTATCTTCAGCTGAATTTTTAGTTTTATTTCCAGAATTGTGACGAAACGGCCTTTGATCATTGGCTTTAACCGATTGATTTGAAGAAATATATTTTTAACTGATTTTTAACCGATCTGAACTGACCTGATCTACCCTGATTTACTGACTTCGAATTAATTCTGATTTAAATCAGAATTTGATGGGCTTTTGGGATCGTTTCTCTTGCCTCTCTTTTAGTAATGGGCTTGCAAATAGATTAAACAATAATTAGAAAAAAGTAGAGTTCATTCTATAATAAGTATGAGAATATGATAATGAATGTGCAATATTAGCGACCGATCACACCCCTATACCTATCTTTTGCTCGTCCTCGAGCAAAACAACTAAACAAAAAATTATTAGACCACTTTCGCATGTCATACGATTGCACTGAGCATGTGCAATAAGCCATTAGACCTCTAGGTTACCCCTAGAGGATGAGTTTTGTCTCGTGAGGATTTTCAGTGGATCAAAATCTATAGAGAAAGAGAAACAAAGAGTTAGTATTTTCGAAAAACATTTTGAAAGAGAAAAATATTTGAAATATTATTGTAAGATTTAAGTAGTCTATAAGTTATAGGAAAATAGAATTTTTCATTCCTAAACTTAGTCTCTATTGAAAAATTTGTTATCAATCAAAGTAAGGAGTCAAATTGCACTTCCCATCTAGTCTATTATTTTACCCTAAGTCATATTCACCTTTGTGACCGTAAAATTTTGACTAAGGGTTCTTTAACTCTAACGTTTATGCCTTATTTATTTATTATTATTTATTTATATATATATTTTTGGTATCATTTCTTAGTTCTATTAGGCTTTCTAATCTGCCCATGTAACGAGGCTCTAATCGGTGACTCCCAAACCAAACGGTCTTAGGCACCGGGTGAGAAAATACCCCCAAAGACTTAAGGACTCGAGCAAACAAGGTCTCAAAACTAAGGATTTTATTATATGAACTGCTTTTAGGCGTGGATACTTATGCTTTATATGGCACAAATACCCAGCTTAGTCAGAGGATTTATATATATATATTTTTCTCAAACTTATCTAATCATCTCGCATAAATACTAAGACTTGCTTAGGCCAAAGCACCTAGCTAATCAATAATTAGATTTGTTTATCTTTCATAGATATATTTTTTCTTTTTTTTTTCTTTTTTATTTTTTTAAGGCATAAGAATCTTTGTTTTTTTAATCCTAAGTGTGTAAGTGTATGAAGTGTGTATATTTCATCAAGGTAAAGATCAAGACTAAATTACTTTGATAAATTATCTTCCTAACCCTAAAAATCAAACAAATAATATTATTTTGACCAAGTATAAGAAATCCTAATTTGGATTTTCCTATTCCTTAATATTGACTTAATTTCTTACAAAAAATGTCAAAATATTATTTCTCTTTTCAAAAAGTTTATAAAAGTAAAAAAAATGTTAATTTTTTTTCTTTTTTTAATAAAAAGAGTAACCTAACTTATGTTAGACCCTCCCCCACACCTATCTCATGCATTGTCCTCAATGTATGAATTAATGCATAGATACATGAAAAAGAAGAAAGGGAAGGAAAATATTACGTTAAGGTGGTGGTTCTGGTGGTGGTCTGATTGGTCCACGTAATATGGCCCAATCGAATTTTCGTGGAGTTCGGAGGAACCCACCAGAAATCTCTCTTATATAACCCACTAAAATGATGTATATGTGAACGGTTTTTATTAAAAAATTTATCCCATCTAATTTCCAAATTTCATAACTAATTTCGGAGTCAATTTTGTCAACCGCCTTATCCCAAAATAGAGTGTGAAAAGATGGAATGATTGACTTGAACCTAGAAAGTACGGGAACTAATACCGACTGAGGAAAGTGACTTAAGTCAAGTAAGATTCAGGAGTCGAGATTGGTTCAGGAAGTGGGTCCAAATCAAGAAGTTGAAACTCAAGTCCACATTCATTTCCTCACAATAGAATGTGACTTAATATTGGTGATTCAAGTTCAAGAATGACAGGTATGGGAATCAAAACTGACTCTAAAATATTACTCAAGTTAGGTAACAAAATAGGAGTCAATATTGATTCGAAAATTTGAACTGGATCATAAATTTGAGAATCTAGGTCACATTTCTCATTGAGTTCAATTTCATAAAAATGAGAACTTGCTAATTTGTCAATGGGACTTTCAAAAGCATGAAATTTGTCGAGTTCAATATGATGATCATAAAAGATTGGTGATTCAATTTCATGATGAATTGGCACAGGATCCAATGTTGACTCGGGAAAAAGATTGAAATCAGGTGATGACACCGGAGTCATTATTGAATCAGAAAGCAGAATTGAATCACCAAGTTGAGGTTCAGGATCATATTCGTTCTTAAGTTCAATTTCAGGAAAGGAATAACTTGCCAAACTGTTAATGTCATTTTCAAAATTTAGAGTTTGGGTAAGTTCAAATGGTTGTACAGAAATGGAATCTTATTTTCTAAAACAACATGATTCTTCGGCTCTAACAGAATGGTTAGCGACATCAGAAATGGTCAAACGGTGAGAACGGAGAGTTTGAACCAACATATCTATGTCATGATTACGAACGATTTGAGCCTGAGTCATGGCTTCAAGCATCTTTTCATAGTTGATTGGTTCATCATTTTGTTGCGATTGGACTTGAAAAGATGAAGTGTTGTTATGAAATTTGTGATGAAATTGTGAGTCCGTTAGAGTTTGTGATTGTTGCTTGGACTCACGCATGCTCATTTTCAAGATTGATGGTTTTCTATTTTGAACTGGTGGAACTGAGTATGAATTTTGAAAATATTGTAGATAAGGTGGATAACGAGGACAAGTTGGTTGAAAATTAGACTCGGGAGAGGTGAATCCCCATTGACTCTGTGAAGAGTTGAAATTATTTTGAAAATTATGGTCATAAGATTGGGGGCATGGGCCATATTGATTCGGATAAGACCAATCCGGCACACTAGGTTGGTTAAAATTATGATATGCTGGGTTGGTAATATCCGAAAAAGAGATAGGGGTGTAATATGGATTACCATTAAAATAAAAAAAATTATTATTATAAGCCATATCACACAAGAAATGTCAAACACAAACAAAGAGAAACAAACAAAAAAGCAAACAAATAAAAAGAAAAAAATCTAACCTAAGTTAGGGTAAACCTTAGACCTAGACCACTCTTAATTGGTTAGACTGTCCACGGGGGTATATTGTCGAGTCTGACCACACGTAATCGGCCAGATAGGGGCAAGATTGGTGGGAGGTATCCGCGCAGAAGCGACGGGCCTAATTAAGCCAAACCACGAGCCTTCGGAGTTTCGCACCTCAATCCCCAACCTTAGTCACCGATTTGACAAGAGTCAGATTCAAATTAACTTCCCCCTTAGGTCAGTCTCCTATTTGAGTCCAAGATATCCCTAAGGCCAACGTCTACTCAGTTTTACTTAAGCTTGGGTTAGTGAGTGAGGAGATTGTTTGTGGGCTAAGGGAGGGTAATGACTTCCCCTACCTTATCTTGTTTATAGGACAAGCCCTTAAATCAATTTAGTGCAGTGTACAATTATATAGAAAAAAAAGTAACACTCAAGCAATATTTCATACAAGATAAACCTTATACTAAATGCTATGCACACATACATTGGCTTCAGCACTATTCAACAGTAAATGAAAAATGTAGTGAAATAGACACGTGTCTAAATGCAAAGTCTAAATCATTTTTAGCATTTACAATCAACTTCTTACTATTGTGTTAGAAATATATATATAGTGAGTCAAATAAGGAAATAAATGTTACAGTTATTAAACTATGCAATTCAGCCAACCTGTAGAAAATACAGGTTAGTAGTTCACTCAGATTGCCATAGGAACGTAGCAAATCTGAGGGTTCTGTGCTCTGCTTTCTTGAGCAGAGTCCAGGGTCACTTATATGTCCACTACAGCAAAAAATTCCTTGTTATTAAATCTGTACACCAAGAACAAAGAAGAAAGTTAACCAAAAAAATGTAAACAAAAAGAGAATTACTTACCGTCCCTCCTCGAAAACGGCGCCAAAATTTGATTGAAGTTTGACCTGCACAAAAATACAGAATTTTAGAACTTTAAAATAAAGAGTACAAGTACTCAATACAACCACTATAGCAAGTGGCTTTGCGGGTCGTGATCCATAAGGAGGGACTAGCGATGGAAGCTTTTTAAGCAAGTTCTCTTTTATGCTACAATTAATGGTTAAAATTCTTCTTTTAGTTCTTAAAAAGAAAAGAGAAAAATGGAGTTAAAGTCAAGTTAGAAAGAAAGTGGTAGAATGAGAAGATGGAGAAAATAAAACTGATATGTACAAAGAAATTGAAAAAGAATGTAAAAGAAGTAGTAGATTGTGGTGTTCTAAACTAAAGAATTAAAAGAAAAAGAAACTAAAAATTACTTGCTTCCTTTGGCCAAATACTTACCTTGAATCTGTGGCAATGATGTTACCCTGAAGTGAGGCGATCAGTGCATAGTCCATAAGAGTTGATTCCCGTCTCTTCCATATTATATCATCAAGACGATGTAAGTATGAAGTGATACAGAATGAGACTAAAAATTCATCGTCATGAGCTATCGGTGGCACTCGCAAGGGCAAGGCTCTTTCGATGCTATAAGACTCACTTGGATAGCAATTGGTACCAAAAGAAGAAAAGTAGAAAGGAAGGAGAAGAACAAAAAAAACAAAGAAGAACTTACAAATGCAACTTTAGATTCAATCTTGTAAAATAAGAGAAAAGAGGACAACTTACACCGGTGTCACTTTCAGTACAAGTTTCACTATCATTCTCCTATGAAACTCTGATCTCTTCTGAATTACATAAATAAAACTGAAAAAAGAAAAATAAAAACCTACACTAAAACGAATGAAAAAGTGGACTAAATTCTTGTAATCACCTAGAGGGGGGTGAATAGGTGACTAGCTAATCTATAGGTTAATAATGCGGAATTAAAACTTATTAATGCAAACTAAAAAACTTCTTAAACTCAACACCACGTATAACACAAGAGTGTAGCCAGATTCCCCGTGAAGGGCTCTAGACTAACTCCTCAAGATTCCTCTAAATAAGAGTTGAGGTACCGCTTTAGCTCTCTTGGTTGAATACAAGTGTTAGCAAACAATCCCCAAGCATATAACAATATGAGCACAAATATATATCAAGCATATAAAGATGAAAGTAATATAAGCATGCAAGATATAAACAAGTAAGAGATAGAGAGAGAGCAATCGCAAACACGGGAGATTTGTTTCGAGGTTCGAGCACACTTGCTCTACGTCCCCGCCTTCAACACTATGAAGGATTTCCACTAAAATCGATCCCACCGGATCACTTGGTGCCGCAACACCTACAAGCTCTTCGAACTCTCTAGTCCCTCTCTTATTCTCGCAAGAACACACCGCAAGCCCACTAGCTTGCCGAGGCCGCACCTCAAACACCGAGTTCTCACTATAACCTGAAACAACGCGAACACACACGTCCGCCTCCTCAAAGTAAAGTTGAAGTCTTTGGTGATCACAACACTTTAATCACCTAAAAACAATCTCACAACAACACTCTTATAGGTAGATATAGTAATGGATAGCTCAAGTGATTGTGAGAAAAATAAGGATTGAAGTTATGGTGGAAAACACAAGAAAATCACTTTTGAAAACTCTTGATAAATTCTCCTTTTGAATGGAAGTATTTGGTTATAAAACAAGTGGAGAAAACCTCTTGAAAGAGTAGGAAAAACTGGCTCCAAAACCCACTAAAAATCTTATTCAAAACAGTCCATATAAGCCCCTTTTATATAGGCTAGAAAAACTAGCCGTTGGGGCAAATTTACAGCCCAGACGGCTGTCGGTCGACCGCCAACGGTCAGAAATCTGACCGTTGGAGCCTCGGTCGACCGGCCCGGTCGACCGTGGTATGGAACAGAGAGCAGAGCTCTCTGTCGGTCGACCGGGGCTTTCCAGAGAGCAGAAGCTTTCTGGCGGTCGATCGGATCGGTCGACCGGCCCTCCAGCCAGAACTGGCGTGCACGTCTGTGCACGTCGGTCGACCGACTCGGTCGACCGACTTCTGGCTTGGTCGACCGGTCCGGTCGACCGGCAGAAGCCAGAACAGACTCTAATAGGGATTTAAAAATTGGTATTTTTAGCTTAAATAAAATCCCATAAAATCTCTAAAATTCTACAAAAATAGTTTCAGTATTATACTTTGATATTCAATCATGTCTGAGTAAAATCAAGACATGTTACAAACTTTTTGAACTATTTTTGTAACTTAGAAATTTTGGCATAAAACAAAAACCGTATTTTTTCCAAATTGATTTTTCCAAAACTTCTCCAAATACAAAAACAAGATATTTTAAACTCTTTTAAAGCTTAGTGTGTATGGATATGATCTACTACACATAAATGATGAAATATCTATGTTTTGATAATAAGCGCTAAACATGATTTTGGTTAAAGACATGAATACTTTGAATTCCATAAACCAAACCGGTATTTTTCCAAAATGAAAACTCTTTTGTATTTTTCCAAAATAAAAATTCTTTTATGAAAATTCATCTAAACCAAGAGTGTGTGTGTATATGGTATACTTGAGCAATCCACCAACTATTCTATCCTTGATATTTTATCTAAAAACAAAATCTTATTAAAAACAAACCTAGACACAAGTCTTGATCTTGAAGTCTTCACTTGAAGTCTTCTTCTCCTTCTTGACTTGGTCCAAGCTCGATCCAAAGAGTTAGACTCCTCTTGAGTACTTGATATGGTCTTGATGCATAAGCTCTTGAATCAAACCGTGCTAGCTCCAAAACTTGACTTTAAATCCTTTATTGAAGCTAAACACCTACTAAGATCTTGATCATAAATCTGAGACTAATTAAACACTAGATCATTAATACTATAACTACATGAGTTAATCATCATCAAAACTAGAGTGATGGGCCTTTGGGCCAACAATCTCCCCCTTTTTGATGATGACAAAACTCATGAAGTTATATATGTTTTCCATATAATTTGCAAAGGGGAAAACTTACAAAAAAAGAGTTGAGGAGCTAAATTACAAGTATTCTTAAAAAAAAAAGATTACAAGTAGATCTCCTCAGAGATTCTGGAGAAGTGTGCTGATAGGAGTCTGGTCAGCACGCGACCACTTTGTCCCTTTGACGATGCGAGCGATGAGATTCCCTTCTCGCCTGGTTCGGGGAATCAGAGAACAGAAGGTTGGTAGAACCTTCTTGTTACTTCTCAAAACAGCCTTCAATTAGGAATTCCTTCTCGCCTGGTTCCAGAGATTCCTTGAGAAGAAGGTATTTAGGGTATCAGCACCCTGATTAGAGAAGCAATTCTCTATGAGTCTCTGAATTCAAGAGCGCACGGTGCTTTTGTGAAGAAGTCTCTGCTTGTGGAGCCTTCTCTCTTGCGCCTGTCCGTGGTCTCTACTTCTGGGGTCTTGGAGATCCTTTCTCGATTCTCTCTCCTTGTACCCCTGATGGGCTATTTATAGGGAGAGCAAGGGTATTACCGTCCCTTGAAGATATGAAAACAGATTGAATCGGGTCTGTTTGAATCTGGAAAGTAGCCTTGCTGCAAGGCTAGGATCAGCTTCTGCGAAGCTAGAAATGGCAGGTCGGTTGATCCTCTTGATTTGTTTTGATCCTTTCCATATTGTTAGAGGATTTCCCCTGATCTTCTTCCTCGTTTTAGAAGAGTCAAGAGATTGTGGCAATCAACTGCCAAATTCGATCTCAGATTTGATCTTGATTGGATTTGATCTCAATACTGATTAGATTTGATCTCATCTGGAGATTTGATTGGTCAAAGGTTGACCATAGCAGACCAGCAGCGGCGATGCCCGCTTTGAGCTCGCAGCGGAGCTGGAGACGGTTTGTGGCGAAGTCAGAAGGAAGCTCTTCGGCGGAGCTAGATAACATCTGTGGCGAAGATACCGAACATCCTTCTGCGCAGTTGTGTAGCTTCAAGCGAAGTTAACTCTCTGCGGAGTTGTGCTCAGGCGAAGCTATAAGTTAGCTTCCTGGCGAGGCTTTGGATGGCTTCAAGGCGAAGTCGGGTGATACTAGCCTCTCAGGCGAGGCTATCCCTTTGGGCTCATGTGATGCTAAGTGCTAGCATCTTAGACCTGCTGAGGTCTGTTCAGAAACAATCCGGGTTCACTGTCTGCTTGCTGGATCAGTGGAGTCCAAGTTGCTTCCTTGTCCCTCGGAGATGGGTGAAAACTGGTCTTCAGCTCGTCTGTCACTTGTCTTTTATAAATGTCAATAAGTTTAGACATAGTTCAGACCAATAAGAATCTTGTCTTTTTTAAGTGTCAACAAGACCCCCTTCAAAGTTTTCAGAAGTCTGCAATGGCTCAGACTTTGAAATACTTTGAACTGCTTTGATTGGTGGTGTGTGGAGTATGAACGTCGCCATGATGGTTGAGTTCAGCTTTGCTTTGAATCCTGCTTTGGGATGTAGATTCGCCGAGGAAGAGATTTGCGATGAATCTTCTGATATAAGCCAGTCTGCCTTGCAAGCCTCTAAGCTCTTTGAGATTCCTCGGTGGATGCATGCTTTGAATGGCTTTGACTTTGTCTGGGTCAAGATGAATCCCTTTTGATGTAACAATAAACTCAAGGAACTTGCCACTTGACACTCCCAAGAAGGATTTTGTCGGATTCATTTTCAGTTGATGAGCCCGCATTATGTCGAACATCGTTATCAAGTCATGGAGATGGTCATCTTTGCTGCGGCTTTTGACAGCAATGTCGTCGACATAACATTCTACCGTTTTTCGAAGATGATTGCGGAAGATTGTACTCATTGCCTGCTGATAGGTTGCTCCGGTGTTCTTCAGTCCGAAGGGCATTACAGTGTAGCAGTATACCCCCAATGGTGTCGGAACGAAGTATGCTTCTCGTCGTCGGGATACATCTTAATCTGGTTGTACCCTGAAAACCCGTCCATAAAAGACATCCTTTCGAATTCACATATGTTGTCGATCATGACATCGGTGATGGGTAGTGGGAATTCATCTTTAGGACAGGCCGTATTGAGATCACGGTAGTCGATGCAGATCCGTATTTTCCCGTTCTTCTTGAGGACGGGGACGATGTTGGCTACCCAATCTGGATGTTGTTCCTCCCGGATGAAGCCACATGTAATGAGCTTGTGAACTTCGGCTTTAATAGCTTCCATAATATTTGGGCGAAACTGACGTTGTTACTGCTTGACTGGCTTGACGTCGGGCTTGATATTTAGACGGTGCACGGCTACTTGCGGATCAAGTCCAGGCATGTCTTCGTAGCTCCATGCGAAGACGTCTATATACTCCTTTACGAGTATTATCAATTCTTCCTTCTCTGTAAGTGATAGGCTTTCACTTATAAAGATGGGCTTGGGGTAGTCTTGACTACCCAAGTTGACCTGCATCACCTTGTCTTCAGTAGATGTCTCGCGCAGTTCGAATCTCCTTTCCCACTGGAGGTTTTATTACTGGGCCCATGGTTCCTCATCAACAGGTTCTGCGGGCTCCAATTGACTGCTTGAGGTCATATTAACGGTGAGGTTTTCGAACATCATTCCCACACTGACATCTGAGTCCCACTCGGAGGATGAGGCTGAATGTGAGGGATTGGTTCGTCGTCTTTGCATTGAACCGTTGCTAGCGATGTGGGTGTAACGTATCCCAACCCCCTGCGTGTACTATCATAGTAATTTGCAGGCTTCCCTTTAGGCACAAAGTTTCGCATCAAACCGCGCCTTCCTTTTTCAAAATTCAGGCCTTCTCCATGCTTTAGGTCGTATCCTATTTTCTTCATAATATAGCGTGCAGGTTGCGCGTAATGAAAGAATTGTGGAGTGTCTGGGCCTGAACTTGAATCTGCGGCCATGGGTCCCCGTGGTTGGGTTCTACCGAAAATTATCGGTAACTGACCTTCTTTGGATGGCGGGATCACCGAAACGGCTCCTTCTGCGGATTCCATGGGCGTACCGGACGCACTTGGTTTATGCAACGGCATGTGCAGAGAGCTATCCGTAATGGATTTAAACAGCCCAACACTCACAGGATAATCGAAAGAAATATTATCATTAATTACCCATTCACCTTCATCCTCTGAAGGAGTATTACATTGGGGATTATTGAGACATGCTATAATTGGTTCACCCATCAGAATAGCTGGCATGCCCTTTTCGGATTCTGAATCCGCCTCATTGCCACTTTCATCATCGTCTGGCAATAGTTCTTCAGGCGTTTCACCGGCCTCTTGATACAGGAGAGCGTCAGTGATGTAATTTTCCACCCCTTTAATGGTTGCTTCTCAGCAAAGACAGTTCGTACTGTCACGTCATCTTCAACATATTTGAAGCATTGGTGCAGAGTAGAAGGAACGATCTAGTTGGCATGGATCCATGGTCGTCCTAGCAGCAGGTTATATGACGTGTCGGCGTCAATGACATAGCATGTCACTTCTGACTTCAGGCTCCCGATTCTGCAACGGAGCCAGATTTTCCCAAGTGGGTGACTACTCCCGGCATTGAAACCGTATATTGTAGTGGTGGTTGCGGACAACCTATACAGCGGTATGCCGAGGAAGTAGAGAAGCCTTTTGGGGATGATGCTGAGTGCGGACCCCGGATCGACTTGTATTCTTTCAATGCACGTTGAACCGATATATCCGGTGTAGTACAGAGGTCGATCGTGCTTTTTATCTTTGAGAAGCATATCTTCCGCCGTGAATGTAATGGCGGGCACATTTGATTGTATGTGATGACATTCTGGGCAAGGAGACTGAACGTCTTCATTAGGGACCTCTGGCATGCATGTCAGAAGGATTCTGAATTGGCTAGCGCATCCCTGAGTGCTTCTCTTGTCTCTTTTGAGAGACGAAGGAGCTCATGTATTGTAATACGAGCTGGGATATTAGCCAGCTGAGCCAATATGTCAAAACGAAAGGGCATGTCAAGCCCTAGTCCTGAAGGCTTCTTCAGGATTTGGTCGAATCGGACCTCTTTAGGCTTCTCTTTTCCCTTGGTTGGAATCGAAGCGGATGCTGGTACTCATACTGACGCTGTTTGCTGTTGTATCTCGTCAGTAGACTTTTCATACTGCCTCAAGTACGATTTTTCGGATCGAGTACCTGTCGGCTGAGGTAGGTCGGCCTGCGTTGTGCAAGCCTGCTTTTCTCCTTCTGAGTCAGTGAGGGAAGCTGACGTAAGATTGCCATCGTCCGGCAGGATGGAGATGACATTGCAAGATTTACCCTTTGACTTGGGCCTCTTTGAATCCCACTGCACGTCTTGGACAAGGTCTGGGTGTATCCACATGACTTCCCCTGTCTCCAATGTTAAGGGAATAAGACCCTTATTATCTTGAGTTTTAGCTGGAGGATGCTTGACCTCCAACCGTGGCACAGGGACTGGATAGGTCCCGTCAGGAACTGTGACCTTTGGGGTTTTGCCGAACTCGAGGGTCACCATATTGGCATTGACTTTCTTCTGTTCTGACTTTAGTGTCAGGACTCCGGCGTCGACTAAGGCTTGAATTCTATCTTTGAGGACATAGCACTTGTCGGTAGGATGGTGGATCATCCTGTGGTAGAGGCAGTATTTGGGGTCTTTCGTGCACCCTATCTCATTGGGACGTCGAGCATCTAGCAGCTTCATTTTATTCCCTTTGTGGAGCAGATGGAATATCGTGACCACCTGATCGTCTTTGAAGGAGTACTGTTTTGGAGGAAACTTAGGCTCCTGATTGTTGAAGCCGCTTTTCTTGGCCTTCGACTGCACGTCCCCGGTCAATTCTACAGACATAGTCTCTTTCCCTTTGGCTTGAGAAGACTACGGTAGGTCACTACGTCCTTTACTGTTCATACCCCATTTGCCTCTAGGGGTGGATGGTTCGAACTTTTTAGCCGACTTTTCAGCTATCTCAGCTTGTTCGACCAATTCTTTTCAAGTGTGGGCCTTGACAGCCCCCATGCGAACTTCCACTTGGTCTAAGAAGTTATGCCTGCATGTCTGTAAGAGCATGGGTAATGGCATCCCTACTGGGCACATCAAGGATAAGTTTCTGAACCGCTCGATGTAGTCGCGGACAGATTCGCCCTTCTTCTACACAGTGGAGAGGAGTTTGTCCATGGTTATTTCGGTATCGTCCTCGTAGAAACGAGAGAGGAACCGGGTTTCCATGTCGATCCAGGAATTGATAGAGCCCGAAGGGAGACTTCGGAACTAGTCAAATGCCACTCCCTTTAAGGTGCCAATGAACAGCCTAGCCATGATGGCGTCGTTGCTTATAACATTACCAGTCTGAGACTGGAAGTAGTAGATGTGCTGATTTGGCGAGCTCTTTCCATCATAGGTATGCAACGTTGGTGGTTTGAACTTCGGTGGATATGGCACCGAATCCCACTCCAATGGGTAAGGACGGACTGCCCCTACCTTCTTTAATTCATCCCTCTGAACTAGGGATGTTATTTGAGCTTGGAGGCCTTTAAGGACTTCGGCGTCTAAGGAAGAACCCTCTTTGGATTTCTCCGTCTTTGGCTGCTCATTGCTGAAATGTTCCTCCTCATCGTGATTGCTCCCGGCATCATTGTCATTCCGATTGCTGAGGAGTCGAGCAAGCATCTGTTGAATGTTGTCCAGAGCCTCTTGCTGAATCTTGAAAGTTTGCTCCTGAGCTTCCAAACGTTGACGAAGGTCGTCGTTAGCACTATCAGCCATATTGACTGATACTCTGTCTGTTCGCACTGAGCTAACTGTCGCTGAAGAGGCGTACCCACTGTCTTCATCTTCTTCATCCAATGGTTGAAGTGATTTCTTGAGCTCCGGCGAGGCTAGGGCCGTTGAGGAAGAAGGCTGTTGATAACTGTAGGATATCGCTACCCTAGATCTAGTGTTTCGAAAAACACCCTCTTCATGCACCAAGACTTCGCCTAAGCCTGGGCTGTAATCTGGATCTAGGGAGCTATAGGGGGTGTCGTCAGATTTTTGTCTTCCCCTGCGCAACTCTCGTCCCCTTCCGGTTGTGTTGACGGATGCAGAGGGTAGATCTCGCGAGATGCTCCTTTTATGATGTTTCACCGGGGCCTGTACCGATAGTCGATCAAAAATTGACCGTCGTCTTGGAGGAGTGGCGGGGATTGGTCCCAGCCGGCAATGGACCGAGTGGACTGTCACCAGCTGACATCCCACTTGTTGACAACAGGGGGAACAGGTTTGTTTAATTGTCAACAATGTCTTCAAATCGGACCCGGTTGGGTCTCTACAATCGAGCGCAAAGGCTCTTTTTGGTCGCACATAGGACGATGTCATGCTCCTTTATCCCTGCAGAAGGGATTAGCACTGAATAGTGCTTCGGTTCTAGCTTCGCCACCAGGCGCGAGTTTAGCACTTGACGAACCGGAGAGCAGAGCACGCTGTGGTGCTTTACTCGCTATGCTGCTGCGAAGGCAATTAGCCTCAGATGGTACTTTGGCTCTAGCTTCGCGGTCATGAACCCTGCGCGTACGCTGTGGTACTGTAGCTTCGCTCATGAGAACGAGGCCGGCACGAAGCATTGCTGCTCTTGAATTGGGCGACGGTATGATTGCCGTCGTGACTTCGCGGCTGGCAGCATTATTGGAGCAGACAGGCATCTTGCCTTTTTCTTTGCGAGAGAGGCGCGATTTTGGCGTAGCTACGCCTGAGGCTTTGGCCAGAGACTTCTGTTTAGGCCTCCACATCCGCTTTGGCAGAGGATACTTCGGTTCGCAAGGAACCTGATTAGCCACCTGCGAGGCTGAAAGGTGTTGGCAGAATTGTGCTTCTGGTTCCTGCTTCGAAACCTTAGCCGTGGAGACCGTCCTATGCTTCCGTGCTCGAAGCATTAGGCCACTCCCAGAGAGGACTTCTTTAAATCTTCCTTGATCGAACTGAACCATCAGGTTCTCGAAGGTGAAGGACTTGGACTGCGGGCGTGCTTCCTTGTTGCGCCAGAGGACCGCAGTAGGTTCGCAGAGAACCTTTTCTGTCTAAGCAGAGACTTTCCTTGAAGATTTAGCCAGAGAGGCTCTTGCTGCACTGGCTTTTCTGAATTCAGAGTTAGACCCAAAGGTCTGTTCGTCGCATTGTGACACTTAATTCTCGGCAGTGGAGAATTTAATCCCCAGCGGAGTCGCCATCTTGTTTTTCATATAATTTCCAAAGGGGAAAACTTACAAAAAATGAGTTGAGGAGCTAAATTACAAGTATTCTTAAAAAAAAGATTACAAGTAGATCTCCTCAGAGATTCTGGAGAAGTGTGCCGATAGGAGTCTGGTCAGCGCGCGACCACTTTGTCCCTTTGACGATGCAAGCGATGAGATTCCCTTCTCGCCTGGTTCGGGGAATCAGAGAACAGAAGGTTGGTAGAACCCTCTTGCTACTTCTCAAAACAGCCTTCAATTAGGAATTCCTTCTCGCCTGGTTCCGGAGATTCCTTGAGAAGAAGGTATTTAGGGTATCAGCACCCTGATTAGAGAAGCAATTCTCTATGAGTCTCTGAATTCAAGAGCGCACGGTGCTTTTGTGAAGAAGTCTCTGCTTGTGGAGCCCTCTCTCTTGCGCCTGTCCGTGGTCTCTACTTCTGGGGGGTCTTGGAGATCCTTTCTCGATTCTCTCTCCTTGTACCCCTGATGGGCTATTTATAAGGAGAGCAAGGGTATTACCGTCCCTTGAAGATATGGAAACAGATTGAATCGGATCTGTTTGAATCTGGAAAGTAGCCTTACTGCGAGGCTAGGATCAGCTTCTGCGAAGCTAGAAATGGCAGGTCGGTTGATCCTCTTGATTTGTTTTGATCCTTTCCATATTGTTGGAGGATTTCCCCTGATCTTCTTACTCATTTTAGAAGAGTCAAGAGATTGTGGCAATCAACTGCCAAATTCGATCTCAGATTTGATCTTGATTGGATTTGATCTCAATCCTGATTAGATTTGATCTCATCTGGAGATTTGATTGGTCAAAGGTTGACCATAGCAGACCAGCAGCGGTGATGCCCGCTTTGAGCTCGCAGCGGAGCTGGAGACGGTTTGTGGCGAAGTCAGAAGAAAGCTCTTCGGCGGAGCTAGATAACATCTGTGGCGAAGATACAGAACATCCTTCTGCGCAGTTGTGTAGCTTCAAGCGAAGTTAACTCTCTGCGGAGTTGTGCTCAGGCGAAGCTATAAGTTAGCTTCCTGGCGAGGCTTTGGATGGCTTCAAGGCGAAGTCGGGTGATACTAGCCTCTCAGGCGAGGCTATCCCTTTGGGCTCATGTGATGCTAAGTGCTAGCATCTTAGATCTGCTGAGGTCTGTTCCGAAACAATCCGGGTTCACTGTCAGCTTGCTGGATCAGTGGAGTCCAAGTTGCTTCCTTGTCCCTCGGAGATGGGTGAAAACTGGTCTTCAGCTCGTCTGTCACTTGTCTTTTGTAAATGTCACCAAGTTTAGACATCGTTCAGACCAATAAGAATCTTGTCTTTTTTAAGTGTCAACAATATATGCATGGATTAAAATAAAGCTTCAAAGAAGCTCCCCCTTAACTCATGCATCACAATAAACAAATAAATATGCAATGAAAGCTCATAAACATGTATGCAAATACAAGGAGATAAACATGCATAAACAAGCCTGAAACACATCAAATTCTTTTTCTCCTATTTGGAAAATAAAACAATATGCATAAATAAGAAATTCTTCTCCCCCTTTTGTTGGCCCAAGGTTACAATCACCCATGATTAGTGTATTTTGATGATTACAAAACATATTAGTTATTTGTACTAATAACGATTGTTGTTTAAGTGTTTTTCAGATTTCTATTCATTCTAGAAGTCTTCTCTCACAAATACAAGGATTTGGACTCAAGTCAACTCCAATTGGGCTCAAGGAACAAGTGTTGAAGATCATATGGAGAAGCCTATTGAAGATCTTGAAATCTTAGAATCATTGTAAGAAATAGAATGTTAAAGTTTGACTATATGAAATTTGGCTCTAGGATTTGCACACACATTTGTTTCATATATTTCCTATGTTTTGAAAATGTTTATTTCTAAGTTTTATGCCTTAGTTTATATATACATGTACCAAAGCTTTATATCCTGAAAAACTTGTTTAAAACATGTGTATAAACTATTTTCTGCATAATACTTAGCTATTGGTATTATTAAAATATTTTACAAAAATTCCATCTTCAAAACAGCCTAGTTTTTCAGTTTCAGGCAATATCGGTCGACCGGCCCGGTCGACCGGCGATGTGTCTGGACATGCACTGTTTGTGCATGTCCGTCGGTCGACCGGACCGGTCGACCGACGGAGAGCAGATTGCTCTCGGGATATTTCGGTCGACCGGACCGGTCGACCGGAAGAAGGAAACTGTGTTTCCTCCTTTTGGGTCGGTCGACCGGACCGGTCGACCGAGAGCCAACGGCTCTTTCCAGCAGGGCTGGCGGTTGACCGGACCGGTCGACCGCCAAGCCTGCAACAAGGCAACGGCTCTTTCCTCTTTGGGCAGTTCTGAAAAATCTGTTTCTTTTTCAGCTTTAACAGATTTTTGGAGATTTGTTGGGGAGCTTTTTCAGAGAAAATAAGACAAAAAGAAATTGTTTTTAACCTATTTTTAAGCCTATAAATAGAGGAGAAGTCTCTCTTGCATATCACTTAGAAAAATCCTTAAGTTTGTATTGTTTTCAAAAGAGAAAAGAAAAGAGTTTAAAGCTTTCATTCCAATTCTTTTTGAGCTAGTTTTTCAGTTGTGTTTGATTGCTAATATCACTCTACAACTGAAGTTTTTCTCACCACACTTCATAGAGCCAAAAATCCAATACTCATTCTATAGTGAAGTTGTAATTCAAGTGAGAGTGTTTGTAAAAGAATTTGAGAATAGTGTAGTGATCTTGTTGTGATCACTTGGTTCTTGTAATCCTTTCCTTGTGGAGCAACCTCTTCGGTAGAGGTCCTTTGTACTCGGTGGAGCTCGGTGCTCGGTCTTCGGTAGACCAAATTGTAAAGGCATCCTCGGTGGATAGTGGAAACCCTTCACGGAGGTGAAGGCGGGGACTAGAGCAAGTGTGCTCGAACCTCGAAACAAATCATCTTGTTTGCGATTGCCTTTGCGTTATTCTTGCTTACAATTTCTCTTGCTTTATATTGTCTTGAATTATTTGCTTGAGAACTAACCCTTTACTTGTGCAATCTTGTCTTGTTCACTTTACTTGCTATATTGCTTGTGTGTATTTCATCATAGCATTTCATCCTTTACTTGTTCGATCATATCTCATACAACACGGTTGCATTACGCACCTCTAACCCATATCTAGGGGAATTAAGAGGAAGGAGTTCAGAACCTCGCAAGGGGTATTCGGCTCTTAGTCGTGTTTTGAGAGATCGTTGCATCACTCATTTTATTAAAGTTTAAAAAGATCATTAGATTAGCATTCACACCTATTCACCCCCCTCTAGGTGTTTTTCAATTGGTATCAGAGCTTGGACTCTAGGATTTGGTTTAACCTCCTTAGAGAAGATCCTAATTTGCTAATCATTTCATTCATATTCATATAGTAAAAATGGCCGATGGAATTAAGACCCCTCCTAAGTTTGATGGACTTAACTTTCCCATATGGAAAGTTAAGATGACCGTGTTTTTGCAATCTCTAGGTAGCCGAGTTGCAAAAGCCGTGACTAAGTCCTTTAGTGTACCCCCCGGTGACGAATCCACTTGGTCCGAAATAGAGACTAAGGAATTCGATGCCAATGCCAAAGCTCACTATGCACTTCTTCAAGCCCTAAATGATGATGACATAGCTAGGGTTATACATTGCAAGTCCGCATTTGAGATTTGGTCACACTTGATAGTCACTCATGAGGGGACCTCACAAGTAAAGAAGGCTAAGATTGACCTTCTTCGGTCCAATATGAAACATTTAGCATGCAAGAAAATGAACCATAGATGATATGGTTACAAGATTTACCAAGATTACTAATGGACTCTCTTCTTTAGGTGAAGATATCAACAATGATCAAAGAGTAAGGAAGATCATCCGGGCTCTTCCTCCTTCATGGGAAGTTAAAGCAACAACCTTGAAGGAACTCAACGACAATGAAGAGATGGAGCTTATAGGTCTCATTGGGAACCTCAAAACCCATGAGATGGAAAGGAAAGTAAGGGAGGATATGGCTCCTTCCAAAAGGAAGACTATCGCCTTCAAGAGTCAAGCTACACACTCCGATGAAGATGATGAAGAAGAAGATGATGAGGAGCTCTCACTCCTTGTTAAGAATGTCCGGAGGATGTACAACAAGGCGAAGTACCAAGTAGAAGGAGATGGCAAGGAGGCAAAGAAGAAAGAAAGATCATATGCTTCAATTGCCAAAGACCGGGACACATTGTGGTGGAGTGTCCGGACAAAGCTAAGCCCTCCACTTCAAAGAAGCCTTACAAGAAGAAGGCTATGAAGGCAACTTGGGATTCGGAGACCGAATCCGAGGAAGAAATAGACACCGCCAACATGTGCTTCATGGCTAATGAAGGCACAAGCAAGGTAACCTCTTCCCCTTCTCATGATAATGAACTTTCTATGGATGTGTTAGAAGAAGCTTTTGTTGAGTTATCACAAAACTATGATTTCTTAAAGAAAAAGTATCTTAAAATGAAAAAGGATAATGAATCTTTAAGTCTTCAAGTTTTTACTCTTACAAAGAAAAAGATGATTTGGTTTCCACTTTGGCCACTACCAAAAATGATTTTGAAAAATATAAGATTTCTTGCAAAGGTAAGGCCCCACTAATTGATTCAAATGAAGTTTCTATGCTTAAGGAAAGATTAGATTCTTTAAGTGTTATTTTGAAAGATTGTGAATTTTACAAAAAGAAAATTGAGGCTATGTTTCCTAAGAAACAAGCCCCAAAGAAAAATGCTCATGCTCATGTTCATGTTCATGCTACACAACCTAAACAACATGGCAAAACCCCAAAACATGCTCACACTACACATACACATCATGCATTCATGTATGGTAGAGTGTTCTCATGTTCACATTGTGGACGGAAAGGACACTTAGCCAATTTTTGCTATGATAGATTAAACATATCACGTCATAATGTTTGGGTTCGAGGCACTAACTTTAAAGGACCCAAGAAAGTTTGGGTACCAAAATCAACAATTATGTTTAAATGATGTAGGTACTTTCCAATCCCAACGACGTAGAGGATTGTGGTATCTTGATAGCGGTTGCTCAAGGCACATGACTTGGACATCAACAACTTTGCAACCCTATCAAGATATCATGAAGGTGGCACCGTCACCTTCGGAGATGACGCCAAGGGTAAAATCATCGGTATTGGTAATGTAAAACTTGGCACCTCTCCTTTAATTGAAAATGTAGTTTTAGTTGATGGCCTCAAGCATAATCTCTTGAGTGTTAGTCAACTTTGTGATAAAGGTTTTGATATTGTTTTTGATAATGTTGCTTGTAAAGTAATTGATAGAATTTCTAATGTTTGTGTATTTTCCGGTTTTCGTGAAAGTAATGTTTATATGATTGATATGTTAAATATGTCTTGTAATATTACTTGTTTGAAAGCCCTCGATGATGACTCTTGGTTGTGGCATAGGAGATTAGGGCATATTTCTTTTGATCACATTTCTAGGTTAAACACAAAGGAAATGGTGAAAGGTATTCCTTACTTGAATTTTGAAAAGGACCGAGTTTGTGACGCATGTCAATTTGGGAAACAAACTAAGTCTTCTTTCAAGTCAATTAAGGATATCATGACATCACGTCCTTTGGAGTTAATCCATATGGATCTATTTGGCCCTACACAAACTAAAAGTCTAAGTGGGAATAGATTTGCTTATGTTTTGGTTGATGATTTTTCAAGGTTTACTTGGGTTTTCTTTCTTGAACATAAAGCCAAGCATTTTCTTATTTTCAAACTTTTAAGAAAAGAGTAGAAAAAGAAAAGGATTCTTTGATTTTGAGAATAAGAAGTGATAGAGGAGGTGAATTCATTAACCAACCCTTTACCACTTTTTGTGATGAACATGGAATAAAGCATGAACTTTCTTGTCCTAGAACTCCACAACAAAATGGAGTAGTTGAACGGAAAAATAGAACATTACAAGAGATGGCTAGGACAATGCTAAGTGAATATGGTCTACCACATTATTTGTGGGCCGAGGCCGTAAATACATCATGCTATATATCAAATCGTGTTTTCTTTGTGTAAAAATACTACTAAACTTTTTTTAAAATGTATTTTTCTAGAAAACCTAATGTTTCCTATTTTAAAGTTTTTGGTTGCAAATGTTTTGTTTTAACACAAAAGATAATTTAGGAAAATTTGATCCTAAATCTTATGAGGCTATTTTTGTAGGTTACTCTAACACTAGTAAAGCTTATAGAGTTTTCATTAGATCATCATTGACTATTGAAGAGTCTATTCATGTTAAGTTTGAGGAATCTAACAAGTTTGTTAAGAATGTTGTAGAAATAGATGCATTGGATGAAGGTATGGAGAAAGTGACCTTGGAGGATGCTTCTACTATGGGAGACAAACCAAAGGATGATGAAGGGAGCAAAGCTAAAGTGGAAGAGGCACAAGAAATGAACATCAAACACATGAGGTGGAGCCTACTCAACCACTACCAAGGATTGGAGATACAATCCACATCATCCCAGGACCTCGTCATAGGTGAAGTATCAAAAGGGGTAACTACTCGCTCTAGACTTCATGACTATTGTGGTAACTATGCATTCATTTCTCATATTGAACCCAAAAATGTCCTCGAAGCCGAGGCCGATTCATATTGGTTGCTAGCCATGCAAGAGGAGCTCAATCAATTTGAGCGCAACCAAGTTTGGCACCTTATTCCTAGGCCCCACGATAGACCAACAATTGGTACTAAGTGGATCTTTAAGAATAAGTTGGATGAATCGGGTAATGTAGTTAGAAACAAGGCTAGGTTAGTTGCCCAAGGTTACACTCAAATCGAAGGGATCGATTTTGAAGAAACCTTTGCACCCGTAGCACGGCTTGAAGCCATACGGATGACACTAGCATTTGCCTCATATAAAGATTTCAAATTATTTCAAATGGATGTTAAAAGTGCTTTTCTAAATGGATTTATTGAAGAGGAGGTGTATGTTGAACAACCCCCCGGGTTTGTTGATCCTACACATCCGGATTTTGTTTTTAAATTAGATAAAGCTCTTTATGGTTTTAAAACAAGCCCCTAGGGCTTGGTATGAAAGACTTTCTTCATTCTTGATTTCAAATGGTTTTAAGAAAGGTAAAATTGACACAACTTTGTTTACAAAACATGTAGAAAAGGATATTCTTATTGTACAAATTTATGTGGATGATATTATTTTTTGTTCTACTAATGAATCTCTTTGCCAAGCTTTTGAATCATGCATGAAGGATGAATTCAAAATGTCTATGATGGGTGAACTCAACTATTTTCTTGGACTCCAAATCAAGCAAAAGAAGGATGGGATCTTCATCAATCAAGCCAAGTACACAAAGGAACAAATCAAAAGGTTTGGGCTTGAAGGATCGAAAGTAAGCAAAACTCCCATGGCAACAACTACAAAGCTTGACAAGGATGAAAAAGGTAAAAGTGTAGACATTAAACTTTATAGAAGCATGATTGGTAGTTTGCGTTATTTGACGGCTAGTAGGCCGGATATTATGTTTTTCGTTTGTCTTTGTGCACGTTTTCAATCTTGTCCTAAAGAATCTCACATAATTGCGGTTAAACGCATAATTAGATACCTTAAGGGCACTATTGAAATGGGTTTGTGGTATCCTAAAACCGGATTATTTGAAATGAAGAGTTTTTCGGATACCGACTATGCGGGTTGTAGGGTAGATAGGAAGAGCACAAGTGGAACATGTCAATTCTTAGGTAATTGTCTTGTATCTTGGTCTTCCAAAAAGCAAAATTCGGTAGCCCTATCAACCGCCGAGGCGGAGTATGTTGCAGCCGGAGCTTGTTGTGCACAAGTTCTTTGGATGAAACATACTCTCCTTGACTATGATTTACACTTTGATCATGTTAAAATATTTTGTGATATACTAGTACTATTCACATGACAAAGAATGCAAATCAACATAGTAAAACCAAACACATTGACATTAGATATCACTTTCTTAGAGATCATTATGAGAAAGGTGATATTGATATTGATTATGTTTCTACCGATTTTCAACTTGCCGATATTTTTACTAAACCTCTAGATTATGCTAGATTTTCATTTATTTGTGGAGTTGAATGTTTGCATTATAGATTCTTAAAAATAAAATTTGTTTTTCTATTGGTATTTTAACCCTTTTTGATGTATGA